>JAOTRH010314875.1:0-37698 GCA_034768845.1 Heliamphora exappendiculata
TTAAAATTAAAAGTTTAAAATTTTATAACTATAAATATATAGATTCGTTTGTAATCAAATTAGTGGAACCTACTCATTGAGATTTATTAAACAAATTCTATATCGAACATAAATTTGTGTAAAAAATAATAAATTGAGAATTTTTTTTATTGCAAACTGTGAAATTCTCTATTGCAAAAATTTATTGATGTAAAACTTCTTATTTTGCAATCTTTTATTTTGTAATAGTAATGGTGTTTAAATTCTGAGAAATTTATATTTATAAAACAGATGTTTGGTATTTTCTATTTTTAAAATTTCCAAATAAAGTAATTTTTTTTTTTAAATTACAATTTAAGCATTAAAAATTATTAAATTTCTTAGGACGTTGAAATTGGTAAATTTCTCAGTTTGACATCGAAAAATTAGTTTTGAAAATAAAATATGATAAATTTTATTCTTATTTGGAATTAAAAATCTATTTCAGAAAAACAAAAAAGTAATGGTAAATTACACTGGCGCCCCTGAGATTTCTGACAAAAACAGAAACTTCATTGTGGTTTCAAAAGTTACACTAGCACCCCATCAGATTTGATTTTAATATCAAATACACATACCCATTAAAATTTTAACGAAAATCGTTCCAAATCCACACTTAAATCACCCCAGCCCAAAACCACTCCTAACCCGCCCGGTAAAAACCACCCACCCCCTAAATCACTACCCAAACCCAAATCCAAACCCACTTTCACTCTCTCTGTCGTCTCTCTCTCTCAACCACCCTTTCAACTTCCCCAAATGACCAGTGCCACCACCGACCGCCCACACCCGTCGCCGACAACCCCACACACCGCTAGCAGAAAAGAGAGATAGAGAGAGAGAGAGAGAGATGGCGGTGGGTTTGGGGCGGTCGGCAGAGCTGGCAGTGAGGGAGAGACGAAGGGAGAGAGAGAGAGAGAGAGAGAGAGAGAGAGAGAGGGCAGCCAGCGGTCGGCGGTGAGGAAGAGACGGCGATGGGTTTAGGGCGGTCGATGGCGGTGTGTGGGGTGGTGGCACTGGTTATTTGGGGAGGTTGGGAGGGTGGTTGAGATAGAGAAATGGTAGAGAGAGTGTGAGAGTGGGTCTAGGGGGTGGTTTTCAAGGGAGTGAAATGGTTTTGGGGTGATTTTGGGATGAGGTGGTTTTGGGGTGGATTTGAAACGATTTTCGTTAAAATTTTAATGGGCATATTTAATGTTAAAATCAAATCTGAGGGGGTGCTAGTATAATTTTTGGAATTATATGAGAAATTTTTATTTTTGTCATAAATTTCAGGAGGTCAGTGTAATTTACCTAAAAATTGATTAAATTTCTCATTTATGTTTTTTTTTTTTACAAATTTTCATTTTGAATGTCTTTTTTATAAGTCTTGATGAGTACGTTTTAAAAAATATATTAATTTTATAAAAAATAAATTTATATATTAAAATTTTTAAATTTTATAATAAAAATATAATTAATTCGCCAAGTAGCGTTAAATATGTGCATTGGAGAAAGATATTTGAGAGTTGCTGAAAATAAAAGTATAAGCCAACCACTCTTTATGGTTGATAATTGAATAGTCTTCAAAATTTATAATAAAAAACATAATTAATTAATTGTCACATCAGTACTAAATATGGAGATCTAATCTAAAGATAATTAATTGAGAGTCATCGAAGAAAAGGTTAAAGCCAATAATTGATAATTGAATAGACAATTGATCAATAATGTATAATTGTTTTCTCACACTTTGGGCTGTTTGGCTAAATTTTTGTTATTAATTTTTAATTTTTTATTATTAATTTAGTTATAAGGTATAATTTTTTTTATAATTTTTAATTATT
Source organism: Heliamphora exappendiculata (assembly GCA_034768845.1). Classification (NCBI taxonomy): domain Eukaryota; kingdom Viridiplantae; phylum Streptophyta; class Magnoliopsida; order Ericales; family Sarraceniaceae; genus Heliamphora; species Heliamphora exappendiculata. The sequence continues at coordinate 1,845 of JAOTRH010314875.1, forward strand.
TTTTTATTTCTGTTACAAGTTATAATTTTTATTAAATATTCATAATTTCTGTTACAAATTATAATTTATGAGTTACATGAACTTGGAAAAAAAAGTAAAAATCTCTATTTCTCTCGTATTAAAATGGGAAGTACGATATTTCATTCTACATTGGTGAGAGAAAAAATATATATTTTGTATATAATGAAGTAAGTGATCCACTACTAATAACTTTAATTTAAGTATTTGTCATCTTATTATTATGTTATTTATTAAAATTATTGGGTCAATGGTCTACGATGGCCATTATAAATAGTATCGGAACAAACATTTGTATAATCAAGGATTCTATTTTAGTCTGGTTAGAAGAGTTAAGGTTTCGAAGAGTGATAAAATTAAGTCTCAAAATTGTATACTTTGTGCATATCAATGAATCGTTTTGTATCAACTAAAGTGCTACTATCCACTTCTCAGCCAAGAGAAGAACCTAGGCCACACAGAAGAGAGAATTGTGTATTTAAGTGAAGAATATTTTGATAATATTTCATATCAAACTTAGTGGAAGATAAAAAATATATCGGGTATATGATGAACTAAGTGAGCTACAAAGACCTTGGTTTTATTGATATAATCTAAAAATTAAAATTTTTAATTAAAAATAAAAAGTATATAAAATAGAAAAATTTCTAATTTTTTTATTACTGGCAAAGTGTGACTGTATATAACCCGCATGCATAAAGCAGAATTTTGACCAACAGGTGAGGGTACGAGCGGAGGCTTCATGCTACCATATTGGAATAAGAATCTTTTACAATGTAATTATGTATTACAATAATGCATAACTATTGAATCATATATTATATAATAATTACATTGTAAAAGATATGTTCTCACCACTTAGATTCCCTATTTCGTGTAAGAGATGGCATGTTTATAAAATCATATATTCATATGTTTTACTATATTTTAAAAAATTTATATAATTCATGACTTTTAATGCATTGGACATAATGATGGATAATTTTTTATGCATAGAATTCCAACTCTTAATTTGGAATGTTTACAAAAAGTGGTTTTAAAAAGTTTATTATTATTATTTTTAGAGTCAAATTGTTTGGAATAATTTATTTTAGATATCTTTTTTTCCCTTTGAGTTGAAATTGTTGGGAGAAATATAACGTCACAAGATGTGCTCGGTAGTATAAAAAATACATATTTATTAACTTTTAAATATTACAATAAACAGAATTTACAAAAAACGAAATTACAGAAATAATATGAACAGAATATACAAACTGAGCCATGCAAACGCAGTTTCCTAAATAATGATTCACTGCCTATCAAGAGTGTTGTAGGTTTCTCCACCGACGTCACTCTCTCAGGACAAAACGGTTGACCCGAACACTGGAACACCACCAAAGATCGGCTACTCGAACGTAGCTCGTCTGTCTTTCTCTCTCTCACAACTTGTATATAAGAATTTGTATCTCTCCTATCTCACATATGTCTCACCCTCTCATGAGAAAATTATGAGAGAATTTATATAGATTTTTTCTCATGGAGGAGTTACAAAAGAGATGAATATGAAAATCAATTGTCCCAATGAATGGTATTGATTTCTGAAATTCAATTGTCAATAGAATGACCAATTGAATTGCCAATTAAATTTAAAAATTAATTCTAGAATAATGGCCAATAATTTTAGAATAATGGCAAATTGAATTTACTATTTTCAACCGAAATTATTAAAATGCCCTTACATTTTATTGCTAAGTTAAGTATTTGAGATATATCACTGTTGTTTTTTTGGAGTAAAATTTATTTTTTAATTGAGGATATTATAATTATTTTATTTTTTAAAAAAAAGACTAAATTGTTTTGATGTGTATAAACTTCTTTTCTTAAAAAGAAAAGTAAAATATTTATTAAGTTTTCTAAAAATGCTAAACACTATAGTTTAAAAACCTAAATTTTTTAATAAAAAAATTAGGTTTTTAGAGATACTAAACCGGCGCTAAAAAAACCCTAACCCTATATATGGTCTAAATTTAAATGAATATGCTTTTTAAATTTCTCTACTTCAACTAAAATCTTTTTTAAAAAAATAAAATAAAATAAGAAGACTAAAAGCTATTTTAATCAAACATAAGGTAACTTGTGCGAGAGAGTAACTTGTGTAAGAGAGAGAGAGAGAGAGAGAGGAGTAAGGGACGAATCTAGTATGTGCCTGCCTTCTTTTAATTTTTTAAATTTATATTTTTATCTATAAAAATATTTTATAAAAAATACTTTTTGAAAAATTATGTTAGTGCTCCTCCTAAATTATGAAAGTACCCATTATTTTTATTTTTTGTGCAAAAAACTTGTATTCAAGAATCTTAAAATATTATTCTTTTATAATATTTTAGTTTTGATATATATAATTTATGCGTCGAATATTTTAATTGTGCCAAAATTAGTTATTTTGATTTCTTTTTGCTAAATTTAAGGTTTTAACTTATCCTAATAAAGGTGATAGATAATTTAAAATTTTAATAATTTATTTTCTTGGATTTAAATTTTGAATTCTTTAAAGTCATAGATTAATGATATTTTTGAAAAATTAAATACTATATAAATATTTTTAAAAATTAAAAGTAAAAATATGCCACTCTAAAAATATGACCAATATTAGGTAATTTTTATTAAATAAAATATAAAATAAAAATAATTTTTTTAATGTATATTATATATTTGTAATTATTAAAAATACTACATAATAATAGCACATGTTACTCCGGAAGTACTCGATAATATCTTGAGAGAATGGTACGGGGAGCAGGGTCCCTTATGTCGCTTTTGCTCGGCTGCTTGCCCATTAATTTGGTCGGATTAGTAGTGAGCATTCATTGCACTTTAAATAATAATGATATAAAGATATTTTTTTAATATGATAATTTTTTATATTAATATATTTCTAAAAATAAATTATATTACTTTTACATATATTAATTTTTCTTTGTACAATTACTATTTTTTTCCGACTATTAATTAAAAACTTATAGACTTAGTTTAATATTCCCCTATTTATTCTTACAATTTAAATAGTTTATTTTAAAAATTAATTAAATAAATTATTAATTTTGAAATTAGATTGATTATTCAATAACTATATTTATTCATAAGAAATTAGTAATTAATTTTAAAAAATGTATAATTTTAAATAATATAGGCATGTAACCCACTCACCCAAAAAAAAAAAAAGCAATAGTGGCTGCTGTGTCTAAGCACACACTGAGTGATAGCGAGAATTCACATAATTAAAAGAAAAAGTCTAAGTATACATATTTTAATTAGAAATTTAATAGATTTTTAAATAGAAATTTTATATGTAAAATTTTTAAAAGAATTAGTATCATCTTAGAATTTCTTTTTGAAACAAGGTCTTATTTTAATTTGCTATACTCAATACACTCCTAACAACAGCCAAATATTAAAACCTTAGTCTCTGTCACCGATTTTTTCTTTTTTTCTTTTTCGGTGTCAATTCCACTGCTGATCTCTTCCTCCTCGTCATCATTATCAACCGTCATCGTCATTGTCATCCTCAATTGCAACTAGGTTTCGTGCACAAGGCTCGCGTACAATTTTCTCGAGAATTTTCTCATAATATTTAACTAAGAAATTTTCTTAGTTTAAGTTTTTAGAAAAAATTTTTAAAACATTTAATTGAGAAATTTCTCGATTAGTAGACAGAGACGATGCCAAAGAAAAAAGAGTACACTATCGGTGAAGAGAGGAAGAAGATAAGGACGGTGCCAAAGGAAGGAGTCGACGGTGGCAGCAGCGGTGCTAAAAGAGAAGAAAAATGAGACCGTCGTCGACGTCAAGATCTTCCGATTGCCTCTGCGTAGTCTCCGCCGAAACTTAAGGGCATTAAGGTCGGAAACTTGAGGGCATTAAGGTTTAAGCTCTGCAAATTTTCCAACTTTCCAAACACATTTCATTTTCGCAGCAATTTCCATTCCCTATAGCTTTCGCTCTCGCCCCTTCAATGGCCGCTCTCACTAGGCTCTTGCTCTCGAAAGCTACATCCCAAAATAACATATTGTCTATCCAACTAATGTCATTTAATACACGGAATAAATTTATCATAGAAATTAATGTCATTTGACAAATAAGACCTATTCTTTATAAATAAATAAATAAATAAATAAATAAAACTTAATAGTAAGATTAATCCTCTTATCAATCTTAGAGAACGAATAATTAATTATTTTAAATTTAATCACAAAATAGTGTATTTTATCGGTAGATGATGTATTATTTACACATATAGCGTTTTACGGCCATTTATCTTTATACCAGACAGATCCACATCTTTTTCCTGTATTTTAACTAGCCAAACATTTTTCAATTTTGAGTTTCCCAATAATTGGGAATACTATCTAATAATAATTCAAACAGAATAAACGATAATAATAACGTCTAACAATGACGATTAATACTACCACTGTGCATAATATTTATTTCTTAAATAATACAAATTATTTGTTAAGTGAAAAAAAAAAATTAATTGATGGCACCATGCGCCGAGATGAGGTCCCGAGGAAACATTCAAGCTGTTTCTTAAAAATTATAATGGGTCTCGTTTCACAACATATCTTTAAATTGGATATTTATTTAATTTATAATTTAATAAGCAAAAAAAATTAAAAATCAAAAGTAATTTTAAATCACTATTAAAAGGAAGACAATGGGGCGTTTGCGAATGCTATTGCTTGTAATTTTAAATTTTTTATTATTAATTATAATTATAAATTAAATATTTTTTCAAAAACTCACAATTTCTATTATAATTTTTAATTATTTTTTTTATATTTCAACTACAAAATATAATTTTTATCAAATACTCATAATTTCTACAACAATTTATAAGTTACAGTAGTTTTGTCAAACATTCCCAATATCACTTTAAAATGTAATAACTATGCTTGGTTTTTTTTTAAAACTTATTTGAAAATAAATTTTATTTACTTGTTGACTATTTTACCGGATCCTATTTTAAAACTTTATTGTCATAAAAAACAACTTTAATACGAAATCAATTATAAGGATATATATATATACATATATATATATATTGGTTAATTTAATTTTTTAAATTTTATTCGTTAACAATTTATTTGATTAGAATTCATATATAACTTTCGCTAATGCTAAACCTCCGTAAATTTACTACCAAAAAAATGATCAAATATCAAGTGGGCGAAGCCACCGTCAACAAATTAGCATTTGTGAGGCTGTTTATTTATGGCACTATATTGTGTTTTATTTAATATTTTATTTTAACATATTTTTATAATGTAAATTGTTTATTTTATAGATTTTTTAATTTTATTACTCACAAAAAAAAGTTAATTGGATATCCCTAACCATATGGCTAATTATATTTGTTTAACACTATTTTTTGCAAGATTATATTTATTAATTTTAAACAAATATGATCTATTCACATAACTATTAATATCTATTTAATTTAATTTTCTGCACCAATGATCTACATAAAAAATATTAAATAATAAAAAATTTTGATCATAAAATTATACAAGAGTGCCAAGTGTTCCAAAATAAATCACCGAAATAGTTGACCGACAATGATTTAATGTGAATTCCTTCCTCCTCTCACACATTGCTTTTTCATTTTTTAAAATTCAACTCTAAAATATTTTAAAATTTTATTATATGCATTTGTTTATTAGAAAATTTATGCTTTTATAATTTATTCGTCGAGATCTATTAATAAATATTGATACTAAATATAAAAATATTTAAAAATACAAAAATAACTTTTTAAAATTTATTTTTAAGAAGTTCTAATTAACTTAATTTCTTGTTTGGCAAGAAATTTAAAGTTAAGTTTTTGTCTTGTATCTTAAAGTTAAAAAAAATCAAAAAATCCTAAAATTTTTTGTTAATATAAATAAATGAAATGACTAACTTATAAAAAAATAAGTTATTACAAAAAAATGAAATGACAAATTTTTATTTTATTTTTTTACTCTTAGTTTTAAATAAATGAGTAACTTATAAAAGAATAAAAACTATTTCAAGTATAAGAAATTTCTCATACTTATTTTTCTTAATTTTTTTATTATTAGTCTTAAATTAAATGAACAACTTGTAAACAAATGTGAACTATTTTAAGTATGAAAAAAAATTTATACTTATTTTTAAAAAAAAACTTTATTATGAATTTTAAATAAATGAGCAATTTATAAAAAAATATGTACTATTTCAAGTATAAGAAACTTCTCATAATTATTTTTTAAAATTTTTTATTCTTAATTTTAAATAAAATGAGTAACACGTAAAAAAAATATAAACTATTTTAAGTAAGAAAAATTTCTCATACTTCTCGTACTTATTTTTTTCATACTTAATTTTAAATGAACAAGTGCAATTGTGAACTATATTAAATATGAGAAACTTTTCATACATGTTTTTTAATAATTTTTTTATTATTAGTTTTAAATAAAATGAGCAATTTATAAATAAAAAAATTTTCAATATAATTTTTTTCATGTATGAGAAACTTCTAATACATATTTTTTCTTAATTTTGTCATTCATAATATTAAATGAAATGAGCAACTTATGAATAATAAATTTTTTTATAAATTTTGTAAGAATTTAAATTTTTGTGAATGAGCAATGATCAAAGTAGGTATTCACTTTTATTAATTTTTAATTTTTTGTTTCTTCATAACAAAATAAATCTAAAAACTCGCTAAAGGTAAAAATAAATTCTTATAAAAAATTTAAAGTGATTTTTTTCTAAAATAAGTAACAAAATTAAATAAAAGTTTTAGTGAGCTTTTAGAAACAAATCTAAGTATAATTATTTTAATTAAAGTAAAAAAGAATTCACTAAAAACAAAAACTTCTTATAAAAATTTTAAAGTGATTTTTTTAAAAATAAGTAACAAAATTTTTAAAAAATAACATGAGAAGTTTTTTTGATATTTTGCATTATCATTTAATTTTTGAGAGTAGGAAAAAATTTTCAATAAAAAAAATAAAAAAGACCCAAAATTCAAAGCTCAAGATTCCAATCTAATATTTCTTTACTTTCGATCAAATATTTTGGTAGTATCCTTCCGTGATAAGTATCCTCCCTCTATAACTTTTTACAAATCATTAAGGCTAACAATCTAATACTTTTATATATTTGCATCATATCATCAACTCCGGTTTTATTAACTTGCAATCTCTCTCTCTCTCTCTCTCTCTCTCTCTATATATATATATATATATATATATATACTATTAATTCTTGTCTTTGAACATTTAAGAAGAAAAAAAAACTCAAATAGTATTTATTGTTGTCTTTGAACATTTAAGAAGAAAGAAAAAACTCAATAGTACATAATAGAATCTATAATTATTGTTTGTAAATTGTTTGACTATAAGACTTATAGTCTCTATAACTGGTTATAAATTTTTGTTTCTATATTTTGTGGCAATGTACAAATAGTTTGTTTTCATACAAATGGAGTTATAGAGATTTCAATCTGACACGAAAGATATGATTCTATGTCGATGGTGTTTCACTGCACGCGTGGAACGATTCAACGTTTACAAAAATTGGTGAATTGTGGGGAACAGTATTACAAGTGAATGCAAGCACTTGTACTAGAAAGGATTTGGAGGTGGGTAGGGTTTTAATCAATACAGAGCAACATCAAAGCATCAACCTCTTATGCAATCTCAAAGTGGGACAGATGCTTTATTCCATTTGATGTACTGAAGGTGATTTTCAAAAATTGTTTATTTGGAGCACGAGTATCAAGGGTGAATCACTAGAGGATAGGAGCAGTCCAAGTGCCAGTGCAAACACAAACAGCGACATTGGAGGCAAATTCTCTTTAGATGATGAAGTTGATAGATCTACATACTCTAGCCAAGTCCATGGAAGCAAAGAGATGGAGAGCCAGGATAGTTTGGATGACCGGCCGAGTGCTAGCTGTGTGGACGAGTCAATTCATGTGTCTACAGAACTCGTACCATGTGAACATGAGGTAGCATAGGAGGATGGCAAGGTGGAGGTAGTAGCTATGGAAGCTCCTAATGTTACTCTAAAACTTCCTAAGAAGAAAAAGAAGAAAGTTCTGATGGAGCTGGGAGGCATAAGCCTCAGTTTTAAGCATCTCAAAAAGAAATCCCGTGGCGCGAGGAAGCAGCACGGGATAAAAATGATGGTTGACCAATCATCTCTCTCAACAACTAACATTCAGAACAGAAACTTTCTGCTTAGAAATGAGGCTCTAGAGGTGATTGAAACCGGGAAGCAACTGGGCCTCACATTCGGTGAAGATGAAGAGTTGTTTGTGGACAGAATCATGGAGATAAATGCTAATGAGGAACCTAGTATGCTAGCGGAGTTTAGATCAGCTTCCTTTTAGATGCAGTTAGATAAGATTTTATGGAAGTTAGAGAGAAATGGTATTTTTTCGGTAAGATTCTTTTCTATATGCTGTGAACCAGCAATGAGGTCAAATGCTATTTGCCTAGGATGATACTGATGTGCTGCCTTTTGATGCTACTGATGCCAAATGTTGATTGCTTGGAGAGTTGTTTTAATGTGATTTTGATGAGGGTGCTATTATAGGCATGGTTTCATGCTACGCTGCTGTGGATGTTTAGTGTATCAGTGCTTGGTCTTGACTGCTTTAAGTATGTTGCTTGGTTTTGCTACTTGGGTGCTTTTGTTCCCTTGATTTTTACAAGCCTGTCATGGTGCTATGGATTAGGCGCCTTGTCATCATGCTTGGTTATTTCTTTTTGTGGGTTTAGATTATCATTATTTACTTTTTTAGGTTGACCCCTTATTAGCCATGGAGTCTTTTGTAATATTGAGGAAGTTTGACGCATCTTCTTAAGGGAGTTTTTCCCTTTAGATGCTATTTTTTTATTTATTTATAAAATCTTTTTTTTTGCTGATTAAAAAAAAAAAGTTTAATGGCCAACACTTTCGGAGATGGCAAAAATATATGCGATATTGGCTCACTATATTAATTATGATTGATTTATGTTATAGAAGAACCTCAATCACATACTGAATCCTTTAGTTGGAATATGTTCGAACAAATTGAATTTCACTGTCATAATAAAATTCTCAGTGCTCTCTCTGACCATCTATATGATGCGTATCACACCACCACTTCAACTACTAAAAATTTATGGAAAACATTAAAGGCTAAATATGAAATTATAGATGCGGAACTTAAAAGATTTTTTTTCTTTCGAATTTTAATAATTACAAGATAGTTGATAATAAATGTGTAAATGATCAAATTCATAAATTTCAAGAACGGTTAAGAGGGGTGAAAAAATTTGGAACTAGGTTAAATGAAGATTTTAAAGTGTCATGTTTAATAGATAAACTATCATTTTTTTGGACTGAATTTTTCAAGATTCTTAGACATAGATAATGAGAGATAACTCAAACCCAACTAATCGACTCTCTTAGAGTGGGAAAAAAATATAGAGCCACAACTATATTAGACAATGATAGTACTCATAACTTAAATTTAGCTCAAAATAATAAAAATGAAAATAACTATTTAGGAGGATTAAAAGGGTACCAAAGTATCTCGGTTTTGAATTAACGGAGCCAAATATTGATTAAGAAATTTAAAAACATCTCTCGGTTTTTAATAGCTTTTTTGTTTTTTACTTTTTATTAAAATATTTAATATGTTTTTTTTAAGTTATAGTATTTAGGATACTAACATTTTTTCTGTGAGAAGAGTTTATTTTTTAAATTGCTGGTATTATAGTCATTCTTGCTCTAAAATGTTAAAGTGTTTAAATGTGTATAGTTTTTTTATTCTTAAAAGAAAAAGTAAAACAATTTTAAAGATGTCAACCACTACAACTTAAAAATATATTCTTTTAATTAAAAAACAAATTTTTTAAAAATGATAAATAAGGGCTAAAATACTAAGACCTTTTTATGGGATAGTATTTTTAAGTTAACTCAGTAGTTTTTTTTTTTTTTGAAAAAAGACCAATTATACTTTTTGAATAATTTTACTTTTTAAATCTAATTAATAGATTTTGAAAAAGGTAGAAAATAATATTTGTTTTTACTTAATAAACTAAGTAGATAAAGTTAATAATATTTGTTTTTAAAAAATATTATATGATGTTGTGTACTAAAATTTTAAATAAAAAGTAATCAATAGATTATGTTTTGACTTTTTCCGACGCAAACAAATTATCGTAGAAAGTTTTTATTTTTACCGACACTCTATTCGTCGCCAAAAAAAATTGTGTAGCCAAGACATCTTCTCCCCGTGGAGGGAAATATCCGAGGTGCCAAATTTTCTCAAATACTTTTTGCCGACAAATATATTTTTGGTTGCCAAAAAAAATTAGTTTTGGATGTTTTGCCAATGCTTTTTTTTTTTCGGTTGCCAAATACTTACATTTGCCAACTAACAATGCCTTGTGTTGGCAAAAGTTGTCGTCGTCTATTATCATCGTCTATCCACCACCTCCTCATGCCACCACCACGCTATATGTTATTGTCGTCGTCTTTATGTGCTACATCTTCTCATCTTTGCAATATGATGGATTAAGTGAATTGGTAGATATGATATTTAGAAATTAGGTGTTTGTTAACCTAATACAAATTGACGTCGTTTTGCGTTGAAGTATTACTTTCTTATTTAATTCCAAAGCAACGTCGTCTTGGTGCGCTGCTGGTTGTGTGCACAGCACGATCCCCCAACCCTTTTAAAATATGGTTGGGGGACTGTCTGTCATTTATGGACGCTGTTGATTGTGCGCACAGCACGATCCCCCAACCCTTTTAAAATATGGCTGGGAATTGTGGTTGTGTGCACAGCACGATCCCCCAACCCTTTTAAAATATGGCTGGAGGACTGTCTGTCATTTATGGACGCTGTTGATTGTGCGCACAGCACGATCCTCCAACCCTTTTAAAATATGGCTGGAAATTATCTGTCATTTATGGACGACCAATAATGGATGATGCTCATATGAATGTTGATGCAGAAAGATTATTCCATATGCATATACAACACATCTATATATCTATAGAAGCTGTGTGTTTGTGGACCTAAATTCCAAGTGGGGCTGGGGAAATTTATTAAATAATTTTTTTAATAATTGAATATTTGGTTTAGTTTGGGCATGTTTTAATTTATTTTGAGGCTTTGAAGTTAGCAGTTAAATAAAATTTCAACGACTTTGAAGGGATTCGAACGGATAACTATTTAAGAGAAAATTCAAAACTTAACCAACAAATATCGTGTTGTTAGGTACTTTTATTATTATGTTATATTATTTATGTAATAATTTGATAAATAAAAATCTTCAATACAAGTTAATCAACTTCTATCATTATTTATTTTATAAAATAGGTTTATATTATTTTACTAAAATTATTCTTATTACATGATTAATAAAAACATTACGGCTTTGTTTGGTTTCCAACTTAAGCCGAGCATAAAAATCTTTTGGCTTAAAGCTAAAAAAAAGACTTTTCATTTGGCAATCTCATTTTTGCCTTTTTACTTACTTGCTTTTAATTTTTTTGTTATTAACTTAAAATATAGTTATATATTTTAAAAATATTATGACTTTTAGAGTAATTTTGACAAAAGTTCACATATTACTTTATATTTAAAGACTAGTCTAACTTTAGAATTCTTACTAATTTTAGTCATATACAAATATTATTTTACTAAAGAACCCTTATTAGATAACATAATCAATTCCAAAATATGACAAGTGAATAAAGATCTAATGATTAGCTAACATTTGAAAACTCTGGTAAATTACATCTTTAATATTTGGTCACCAAACATATACAATCTACAATTATGCTAGTCAATTAGATTATCAAATACTAATGTTTACCTATTGTGAATAAAAAAATTTAACAATTATAGCATCAATATTTTGCTAATTTTGATGTTATTAATAACTTGAAATTCACTTCTTTTTTAAATTGTTTGTATTTTAGATGAAAAAGATAATTTTATTCTTACAATGAAAAATTTAACACTGTTTCTTTTATTTTTGATTTTTTTGTTTCGGATATAACTCTGATATTTCTATCCCTATTGATATAATATCATTTTACGTACTAATATAATTTAGTATTAAAAAATTTATATTAATATAATTATTAGTACTAATATAATCTCATTTTAAATTATTTTTTATTAATAAAATATTAAATTACATCATATCTAGCATATGAATAAACATTCCATAATGATAGGAGACATTTGAAAGCTACTATAAACTACAATTTTGTTACCAAATATAATTAATCCATAATTATGTCGGTCAACTAAATTACTGAAAGATGATGCTTACCAAAACACCACTCATTTAATATGCATTGTTCTTTTTTTTTTTTTGATAGTGACAGGTAACTAATACGACAGTGTACTCCAGTAGTACCCAATAATTTCCCGAAATTTACCGAATAATTTACTGTGGAGTGGGGGCCCACGGGCATAAACTTTTTCTCTTCTCTATATATAGATTTTATAAGCCTGCTCCAACTTCAGAGTTCAGACTGCATATATACCTCTCTCTCTCTCTCTCTCTCTCTCTCTCTCTCTCTCTCTTTTTCTTTTCTATTTTCTCTTTTCTCTTTCTGTTTCTGAAGAGAGAGAGAAGATAAAGACGGAGGAATATAGACAGATAGATATAAGAATATAAGGTAGAAAATGGGGTGTTCCGCCATGGAAGGGTCGAAGAAAAAGTTATCAAGCAGAGGACTTGGAAGGTTTCTGAAGCAACAAAGAGCAAGGCTTTACATTATGAAGAGATGCGTTGTCATCCTCCTCTGCTCGCGCGACTGAATCATATCTATCTATATATATATTTCTCGCTTAGTATAGTTTGTATCTAACTCTTGGCAAAAAAAAAAAAGAGAAGAAGTTATGTAATGCTTGTAATTAGGCTTCGTTTGGGCTAATTTGTGTAATTTTCACTTATGTTTGTTTTCTTTATTAATTTTTTATCTTTTAGTAAAATAATTCTCTCTTTTTTGAATTATCGCAATGTTATAAATTAAAAAATAATAAAAAATAAAACCATAAATTCCTAAAAGTAAAAATAAGCAACATAACATATGGTGTATTTTATTTATTTTACTTTTTTATTATTTGGTCAATTTTTTATATTTTTTGGACTATTCTTGTTAAATTATTATATTTTTAAATTCTTTTCAAAGAGAAATTTGAAAATATTATATTTTGATTAAATAATAAAAATAAATTATTAAAAATAAAAATAAAAATAAATAAGTTATTATTCCATATAAGACTTTGTTAACTGTGCACAATTAAATATTTTCCCTGAGCTTTTCTTGGTTTTTCTTGCACATGGAAGAGATTCTACTTATAGCTAAATCAATTATTTGAAACATTCATTTTATAAAATTTATAAAAAATTAATTAATTAATTTTTGTTAAAAAATTGTTGATTAAAAATCGGTGATTATGTTGTGGAGCTACATATTTCAAAAAATTTTACAATCTACTCATTTTTATTTGTTCACCTTTCTAATTAATGGGATCCGATCTTCTGATAATTGATTTTTTATTAATTTAATTTTTAATATGAATAAGTTTTTGAATTACTCTACAATATGTACATTTTAAATTATTAAAGTGAACCACTACAAGGATTATAAAAATAAAATAAAAATGTTTATTTATTGAAAAAAGAATAGAGAGAAGTTCAATCCAAAAGATAGTACTAAACTTCGTCTTTACCATTTAATTTGTTGTGCATTGCAATGATGTGACACTGGTGTATAGAGAAAAAAAAAATTGTACCTTCATACAATGGTAGAATATTTTCAATGAAACAAATATAAATCAAGCAACGAATTCTGAATTCTTATAAAATGAGAGGATCGTTAATGTCTCGATTGGCAGTGATCGATCAAAAACATTTTGATATTTAAGTCTGTCGCAATCATAATAAAAAATAATATAATCATATCAAAATAATAATATAATGCTAGTATAATCATATCATGGCATACCTTCACCTTATTTATAAAGTAAGAATCTATTTTTTATAAAGAATTCTAAAAAAGGCTCAAGAGTTTGAGCGTTTTCATTAGTTTTCGACATACACTTTTATAAATAAGGGTGCTCTCCGTCAAAATGGAAGTGATGAAAAACAAGAATTAGAAGATCTATTTCATTGATTTAAAAACTCTACCAAAAATTGTAATCCATCTTCAAAAATTCAATTTATTCATACAATTTTCTATCGTAATTTCTGTACTCAAAATTTGTTGATCGATTATAATGTCAATACACATTTGACTTACTTTTTGTCTTCTAACTATTCAAAAAGAAAAAGTCACCGTCTCACCCAAAGTATAATATAATGCTAGTATAAACGTATGATTGCATGCCTTCACCTATTAAGTGCTTATTTTTAAAGTAAAAATTTATTTTTTTATAAAGAATTCTAATTAGATTATGGAGTTATTCTTTTAACAGAACTCTATTCATATCACATCTTTAAATTATTTAAAAATGTCATCTTATCTCTTTTAGAAGTTTTATTTCTCTATTTAAAAAAAAAATACTAACCAAAATTCATTGGAATGTGGATAAGAAATATATAATGTATAGATATTTGTACAAAGTTATTATTAATTATATATAAAAATAGTAAGTCTCACAAAAGTGTATTGATATTGAATTTTTTTTATATTCATTAGGTTATTATTCAAAGCTTATTGAACTCTCTTTAATAGCATCCTATTTAAAAATATATTTTATCTCTTTAAAGAATTTTATCCCCTTCAACTGCCCCAGCATTTTTATTCTTAGATCATACTAAAAAGCAAATGGAAGCTTTTATTTCTTTAGCACTCTTTTGGGAGAATTTTGGAGTTACCTTGTATTTGGAAGTATTTTTTTATATATCTAATTAGAGATGGCTTTTGGTCACCAGGAAGCGACTTTTGTCCACCTAGAGGCAACTTCTGTTATTGAACATTTGAATTTTAATCCACTCCCCAAATAGGGACAAATTAGGGAGAATTTGTCTTCAACACAAGAGTTCATTTATCTCTTGATTACTCTTCAATAGTGGAAAATAGGAGGTTTATTCACCATTTGGATTTGCACTTAGCCGAGTTTGGGTGAGCCCTACATTGACTTTGAGAAATTTTGATCTTTTTTAATGCCAAATTATTCCTCAATCGTGGGAGGTCGGGGGGGCTTGTTCACCCATTAACTTCGTATTTGAAACTAGTGTTATCTCTTTAGTTCCTAGTTTGTAGTGTGAAAGTTGTAGCACTTAGTTTTTCAGCGTAGCCTAGTGCTATCTCTTTAGCTCCTTGCACCATAGTGTCGAAGTCGTAACACTTGGTACCTCACCATAATCTTGTGCTATCTCTTCGGCTCCTTGAACTATATTGCCGAAATATTAATACTTAGTGCATTGGTATAGCCTAGTGTTATCTCTTTGACTCGTTGCACTGTAGTGCCGAATTCTTAACACTTAGTATCTCGATTCAACCTAGTGTTAT
Organism: Heliamphora exappendiculata; assembly: GCA_034768845.1. NCBI lineage: Eukaryota > Viridiplantae > Streptophyta > Magnoliopsida > Ericales > Sarraceniaceae > Heliamphora > Heliamphora exappendiculata. Next base: position 17,415 of record JAOTRH010314875.1, read on the forward strand.
CTCTTCCGTTCCTTGAACTATAGTGTCGAAGTCTTAACAATTTAAGAATTTTTAAATGGTTTCACTGTAGTGCCATTGACACACTTTTAGTTTGGAAAGCCTTCCTTTATTCCTCTTGGGTTTAAGCTGTGCTGTGCCTAAGGTCTTTCTTCTTGACCAAGTGCGCAACCATCGATTCTATCAGCCGAGCAATCAACACTTTGCATTTTTCTTCCATTTGAGCTTGGCCTGACTCTATCCTAAACGAGTCTAAGGAATGCCATTTGTTTTACTGGGCATAAGTTTATATAGAGTCCTCTTTGCGTTGGAATTTCTTTAAAATCGAGGTTTTATATTGTTGTTGTTCTGTTGTTCATGTTTCTGATATGATATCCGTGCGTCGGCGTCTTTATCTCTTGTTGGCCAATCTGCCCATCATGTGGGCCTTCCTTGTTTCACAGGCTTTGATCAACAAAGAAGACGATCCACACCGCGATTTAGTAATTCAATCATGTCGACATCATCGAACGATTCCTTCGATTTCTTTCTTTCTTTCTTTTTCTTAATCAGCTTCTTCGGTTTCTTTTCTTCTCGGCGTTATCGCTTTTCTGTTGGTTATTGTTATACTCCATTGACGGTCCCAATTTCCAGCCAGATCGTTAGGGAGCAGAAGATATCACAAACTTCATCAATCATCGATTTCTTCCTTTTTCGGTGCTAGTTGATGTTGCTCTATACGGAAGATATAGTCATCCATTATTGATTTTTTCCTTTATGTCCCTTCTGGTTGGTGTTGTTCTTGACCTTGAGTTTTTCGGCCTTCTCGTCCTTCTCGCACTTCTTTGTCTGACGTTGGAGGCTCTTCGATTGAACTTAAGCTCCATGATCTGGTTCATCAATTTCTCTGTGTTCCCCATATCTGATCTAGGGTTTGTAGCGAGAAAAAATTGTGATCTTGAATTCTGAGAGGTCGATCTCCATTTCGTTGTTTGATCTAGAACACGCCCTCTCAAGTAGTTTTCTTCAACTTTAGCATTTGATGGCAGGATTCGTCAGTTTAATCATCCTATTTGTTGAGGCAGATCGATTCCCACACACGACGCCTTGTAGAGGAAAAAATGTTGTAACATGAATATTCCAAATCAAGAAGATGATTCATGCGGCGAACTCCGAATTCCTACAAAATATCAACACTGTTATCGCCCCGACCAACGGTGATTAGCCAAAAGTACTTTAATGCTCAAATCAACCATAATTATAGTAAAAAATAATATAATAATAATATAAATATATAATTACGTACTTTCTGTAGGATTAAGAGCTTACTTTTAGAGTAAGAATCTTTTTTTTATATGTTCTTTAATAAAGAATTCTAATTAAATTCTATAATTATCCTTTTAACAAAAATTTATTTTAAATTATTTAAAGATGTCATCTTATCTCTTTAAAGAATTTTATCTCTATATTTAAAAATATGATCTTATCTCTTTAAAGAATTTTATTCTCTCCAACTAAGTAATTATTTATTAATTTTAAAATATTATATGATATTATTTAAACGATGTTCTCACATAATTATATTGCAGATAATATTATGGTGAAACAGTATCGATAAACTTTTATTTATTTGATGAAAAACAAATGATGATTTATCTAATTTATACATAATATCTTTATTGGTCGAATGCACTAAATAAACAATGAATCTATAATAATTTTATTAAAAAGGCATAATAATTTCATATTACACTATTTACCTCCATTTGTGCCTTTTTTTTTTGTTTTGCGTAAAATAGAGACTTGTGTGAGAGAGGAATTTGTGTATTTTGTGTGTGTAAAATAGGAGTAATTATTGGATAGTCTTAGGTACTCGGTGATATTATTTATATGATATTTTTATTTAATTATATAATTAAAAATAATTTAGGTAGGATAAAGATAATCAATTCATATTCAGAAGATAAGAAATAAAAGATAATCTATTTAATATGTATTAATATTTTAATTTATAAAAAAAATTATATAAATAATATCACGTTATATTTCAAAAATAAATAATTGTATTCGGTACTATGAGAATAAATAATTTCCCAAAAAATAGGGACTCTCTATGTGAGAGACTGGATAATTGTTGGTTGGTGCCCAAGTACTATGCGTGAATTATCGATTATACGATGCTCCCATTTACACCATTAAAAATATTACATAAATAATACTTTGAAAATAATTAATATGCTTTTTGAGAGAAAAGTGAGAAAATTATTAAATACTTTTATAATGTTACGTGGCACTGTATGTATTATGTTTGACAAATAAAAATATTTATAAGCATATAAATTTAGCCTATAATAAATTGATATGTGTTATAAAACTCAAACAATTTAATATAATTTTTGAAAAATTAAATATTCTCGTGTGTTAGAAAGGTCTCAACTTAAAATGACATAAATGGTCCAATTACATGGAGCTACTTGTAATATATTGTAGTCCTTTACATAGCAAGCCTATGACTAATTAAATTATGCCCCTTAGTACATAGGATTATATGAGAGAAAATATATATTTTTTCTAAGTCAAATTAAAAATGTATATATTTTTTCTAAGTCAAATTAAAAATGCACATAGGAAACCCTTAGCCCAGTGATCAGCGCTCTAACCAGACCCTCATGCAACTGGGGTTCGGACCCGGCCACCCTCCCCCTTGTAATAAAAAAAAAATTAAAGGTGCATAGTTTTCTCATTAATATAAAAAATAATAGTTATGTTACTAGATAGTTACCTAACGTTTATATTTATTATTTTTTGTCTTTGTTTTTAAATTTTTTGTAAATTGTTAACAAAAATATATTTGATAACTATTTTTGTTTCAAAAAAATATAAATAGTTTTTAAAATTACTAAATTATTGTAAACAAAAAAAATTATTTTTACTTGTTTTATAAATAAATTTTCATTCTATCTTTATTTTTCACCATCTCTGACTACCACTTCCAATCACTATCTCCAACCACTCCATACAGCTATCATTTCTGACTACTGCATCCGATCACCGCCTTCGCCATCGCGACTACTACATTCAGCCATTATTTTTGACTTCTACTTTCGATCACCATATACGACCACCGCATGCTACCGCATGCAGCCACCACTTTTGACCATTATCTTTGGCCATCATCACTATCTTTTGTCATTATCACCGACTAACATTTTCGATTATTAGTTTTCAAATATCTATATGTTCAACATGTTTTTGTTATTATTTTTTTATAAAAATAAATAAAAACATGTGTATTTGTTTATTATAAACAAAAAAACAAAAAAACAGTAAACATTATCAAACAGGCCAACAGTTTGAGTGTTTTCATGAGTTTTTGACATACACTCTTATAAATAAGCGTGCTCTCCATCAAAATGAAAAATAATTTTTGACATCAATCGCTCGGAGGTTTTTGCAATCGAAACAACACTGCAAATTAAAACTTTTAAAAACCTAAAAAAAAATTTCACTCAAAGTTTCATCATCGGCTACGCCCAACTCCACATTCGAAGAGAAGAATCGGAAAATTTATTTTATTAATTTAAAAACTCTACAAAAAAATCATAATCCATGTTCAAAAATTCTATTGAAATTCAATTTATTTCTATAATTTTTGTCATTGTTTTCAAATTTGAAATTTATTATTTACAATGTTGATACCCACTAAGTGAGTTACTTCTTGCCTCCCAACCACCCAAAAAGGATAGGTCAATGATTTACCATTGTCTCAACCAAAATATTTTTTATTATATAATTAAATAAAAATACTACATAAATTGTAACAACCTGAGTTTTTAAGATGTTTTTTTTAAATAATATTTAATAAATAATAATAATTAATAATTAATCATTTTATTGTGAAGTATATAATTCATGGCTAATGGATAATAGTTTATTATAATAATAAGTCTAAGTAAGTTCGATTTTAAGTTAAGCTAAAAATTTAAGTTTAAATAATAAGATTATAATAAGTTTTATGCTTAAGTTAGGTTTAAATTTTAAAAATAATGATAATAATAATAATAAATAATTTAATAGCATAATAATTTTTTTTAGAAGGTAAAATATCTTTAGAAGATAAATAACTTTTAAAAAGCTAATAATTTTATTTTAGAAGGCAAAAATAATAAGAAATAAATAAGTAATATAATTATATTTATTTATATATAAATCCTTATCTCTCTTTATATATATATATACATTACGGTTGGAGGGTTTATTTAGAAATTAGTGCCGCTGGAACCAGCTTAGGAAAAAAAAATCACCACAGTTTGTGCGCCCCAGGGGAGGGATTCGGAAGAGAAGTTCAGCCTGCGTTTTTGCACGGATCAAGAGTCAAACGAAGTCGGACCATCGTGATTTTTTAAAAGCACACTCCTCGCAACGTGTTTTTGATAATCAACAGTTTTTTTTTTCAATCTGTAAGATCTAAATCTGCACCTGTTTTTGTTAGTCGTTATAAATAATATTCGATTATTCCAACATCCCGTTTTTTTCTCGTTCTCTAATCGTTCTTCTTCTTTTTTTTTTTTGAAAGGGAAAGGAGAATAAGCCTCTGGATTTGTAAGATTAAGAAATAGTCTAAACCATTCGTCTCAAACCGAAGCTGTTATCGTCGTGCCGTCGTAAAAAATCGAAAAAGATAACCAAAATCACGAGTTTCGCAACGCATCAGTATTTATTCTTTTTTTATTTAAGTTTTAATTAGTTACTGTATTTTAATATGCATGATGAATATTCTGATATTAAGAGTTTACTTTTAATATAAATAATTAATCGAAAATAATAAAAAAATCGAATCACTAGTTTTGCGCCGTTTTAATATTTAATTATTTTGATGAATCCTATGATCATATAATTGCTGAATTTTTGAATATTTATGATAAATATTCTAAATTTAAGAGGGTTCATTTTATTAAAAATAATTAATCAATTAGTCAAATTTTAATCGGGTTGTTCATATTAAAAAAAAACAAACAAACGACATAAACGCGTGTTTTAAAGACGAGCCTTATTATTAATAAAAAATTTATTTTTCCAAGATGATTTTAATGAATATTACTATGTATTTCTAATATCGAAAGAAATAAGTTAAAACTAAGAGAAATGGACAAAAACTGAGATATGTGCAAGCTGTCAAAGCTGGACCGCGCGAATTAATTTTTGATTTTTGGTTTGCGTATTGTGTTCGTTGAGCCTTATATGGTTTAATTAAAAATGGGTTTAAATTATCACTTTAAGATTATTCTAAAGTAACATAAAGTTGATTGAGTTGTAAAGAAAAAAAAATTTAGTAAGTTAAAAAAAAGGTTACATAAATACGAAACTCGAATTCAAACTGACACTTGATACATTTTATTTGATTATAAAATTATTTATTTATCGAATTATGCATATTTAGATGTCTTATGTTGTTATTGATGATCGCATATTAAGTTGTCGTTTTTCATTATAGCATGATTCGTATCGCAGATTGATTATCGATTTTAGCATGTTTTTTACTATTGAGAATGCATTAACCGAGAGGGTTGTATAAATAAATTTTGCATGTTAATAATCATAACGAGGTTAATTACGAGGGGTTAGTTATATGTGGTGATTTGTTATGGTGGTGGATATTATCAATGTGCACCTGCCGTAGGCTGGGCCGATGTTCGAACTTTGATGATATCCAGCGAAATTTTGGTTTAAATAAGTTACCTGACAGACACCTGCCGTAAGCTGGGCCGGTGTATATTTTAAGGTACCTTATTAGGCAGACACATATGCGGTCTCGGTTGTAATTCTAGAATGATTATCTGGCAGAAACAAACCGTAGACTGAATTTTGTTATTATTCTAAGATATCATCTGACTGGAGCCGTAGAAACTTCTCGTGTATTAGATTTGATGTTGATGAGAAGGATGATGTGCTTGGGTAGTGTTCTAGGATAATCCTAATTAGAGTTATTAATAATTAATTAAATCACGATGCATTTTGATATATCTGTTGTTTATTTGTTATTACCTGTTGATGTGATTAGCTATCGATGCATGCTTTACTTGTGATGAGTTTATTGAATTCTTCGAACTCATGGTTTCGCTTTATGTTGCCCTGGTGATTCAAATACCAGGTTATGAAGTGCAGGATGACGTCGTAGAGGAGAATATAGAAGAACAAATATAGCCCTGGTTCATGTGAACCCAACCACCAAAGTCTTTATTATCAGTATTTTTTTGTTTTTAGTTATTTTTTTATTATTTTTCGCTGCAAGAACAATGATGTAATTAAATTTTTAGCTTAATTTTTATTTTTTTTTGAGAAATATTATAATAAGATTTTATATTTTTGTTACCTAGTATTTTATTTATCAGTCTAAATAAATTTTAAATTTTGAATCGTCACATAAACAAAATTATATCGTGTTTCAAAAATACTGAATATTTTATCAAAGGAAGATATGTACGCTAAATTAAAGTATTGTACTATGGTAGCTAATGCAAATGAAGAAAGAATCCAGATGTTTCTGAAAAAAGTCTTATAGGTACGAAATAATTTTCTTGGCCCAAACATGCCCCAAATTAATACCAAATACCAGTAAAAGTTATGTGGGGTTTGTACCAATTATTGGACAGCGCTAGATCGCAGTACTGAATCTACTGATCGTAGTTTGTCTCTGGGTTCCAAGGACGTGTATGGTTGAAGAATTTAATTTATGAAATTAATCGTATATATTTATTATTAGTATATGTACTATTATTGATGTGATTAATAGTATATATTTATAAATAAAAACTTTGTTATTTAATTTGATAATATGTTAAGTGTAATTAAATTTAATATTGTTAAAAAAAATGCTACGTCCGATGTGAGAATTTATTGAAGGAATAACATTTTTGTAAATTCCATCGTTATCCCTTTCTTCATTTCTCAATTCTCATGGGACTAATAGACTGGCATATATAGTAGAGTTAATTTTTAGTCCTATGGTGAGAGGTTAAAATTAGTTATTAGTTTATTAAGCATGTGTTTGAATTAGTTTTTTATATAATTTTTTTTGTTATTAATAAATTTTTTTTTCTATTAGTTTAAATGAGTATATTTTTTAATTTTTTCTTTTTACGAGAAAAATAAATTGTTTTGACACAAACTTTGAAAAAGTTCATATGGCATACTTTTTAGATTTATTGCATCACAAAAAAATAAAAAAATAAAAAAATTTAATCAAACTATTAAAAAAAATTAAAAATTACAAAAAAAAACTCTAAAAAAAGTCACTGAGCTTATTAGTTCAAACATAAGCTACGTGCCCATCATTTTAGCCAATCAAGAACCTGATTATATGAATTTTTTTATATATAATTCAATTCAACCACCACAGTACCTCAAACAACACGTTATAAGGAATTGTTCTATATTATTTCCTTTAATAGTTGGGTTTTTTTTTTTTTTGATAATAATAGTTGGGGTGATCAGTACGGGTGTTTCAATTATATGCGTCAAATTCAGCTCAAATAAACTTTTAAACTATTTAAGAATCCTGCAAAAGACGATAAATGTAAATTGACTGGTGACAAATGCTGAAAGTCACTCTGACAATTAAGTTAGAATCGAATTTTGTTGAGAGTGAAAATAAAATGGCAGAGCTTCTTCTTTAAAAATTCTTCATATCTCAATCCTTTAAGGTGGAATCAAATTTTGTTGAGAGTGAAAACAAAATGGCAGAGCTTCTCCTTTGAAAATTCTTCATATCTCAAAAGGGATAAGTATCATGTCGTGCCGCGTCGTGATCATGTCACGTCGTATTATATTTATATCAGAAATTTCTCAACACTAACCATACCCATTTAGCTAAACGTGTCATTTATTTTAATATTAACACTATCCGCTTATAAACGTGTTAATCTGTTTACAACCTGTTTAATAACCTATTTAAGAACAAACTTACATTTTCAATTCTATACATATTTTAATTATAAAATTACATAAATTATAATAAATAAAAAGCTCCAAATAATATACAAAAATATTTAAATAATTCGATAGAAAAAAGCATCAATCAATGCATATAAAACTCTATAGTTCAAACAATTGATGAAAATTGTTTTACAAAAAATCAACTACAAAGATACCGTTATAACACAGTAACAAGCTTCGACAACGAGGACGCCGCCTATTATGATGGAGACGGCAAAGGCCGTCGCCTGCTGCAACGGTGACGCTGACGAGAGTCGCCAGTTGCGACGGCGACGATGACAAACTTCAAGATGGCAATGAGCTTCAAGCTTGAAAGTTGATTTGGCAACTAAAAAAAAGTGAAAACCCTAGCATAAACAGCAGACCGTAAAATTATATTATGTATTATGAGTTATGTTTGTAGTTAGTAAGAAATAGAATTTGCCTCGTAGACAATTTTTTTACTTTTTTTTGTAAACTTAATAAATGAGTTAATTTTTAAGTAATAATAAAATAGCCATATTTTAATTATGGGCGGTAATTTTGAGTTTTTTTTTTAAAATTTTTAATTTTTCTTCTACAATGTATAACATAATTATAAATTATAATGGATATATAACCGAGTTATATATGTGTTTTTAACGGGTTTTAGATTCGTGTCGTGTTTTGGGTTGACACAAAAATTAAATATGTTAGATGGATTATTTTCGGGTTATACATGTTCACCACTATAACAACTTATTTATTAAGCGTGTTATCAGATCGTGTCATTTTTTAATTTCATGTCGAAATAGTTGATCATAACTTTCTAATTTCGTGTAGAGTTTGAGTCGTGTTAACGTGTCGTGTCAGAAATTTTTATTCCTAAGTTTGGTCTCTTTTTATATGGGCTAGTTGATATACCTATGTTTTGGGACTCATGATGGGCTGCTCCCATCGTAAACCTTATTTTCCTGCAAATGGGTAGGTCAAGCCTATATAGGTTGAGATGATGATTGTACAATAATTGTACAATCCCATTTTAGTCGTGATTAATGTTTTTAAGTTGGCCAAACTGTTCTCATTAATAAATTATAATGTCTGATGAAATTTTAAATTAAAAAAATTATTTTTTATTTTAAATGTTGACTTAAAAGCTTGACAAAGTGCCGAATCGAATGGTGGAAACTCTTTCAAATTTGGTGAAGAAGATGATGAACCTTTCGTGAGAAAGGTTTTTAGCACTTTGAAATTTTTAGTTTGCAGAATCCTCTGTCGTTTGCTTGATATTTATATATTAGTGTTGAATATCAAACTTGTCTTTGACTTTGGTTAAGTAAACCCCTATTTATAGATGTATGTAGTGAAGAGTCCAAGGAGACTTAAATTCTTAATAATTATTTTTATTTTATTTATTTTAAAGAGATAATTATTTAAATAATAATTTAAATATTTTTTATTTTTTTATTTTTTTAAAAGATATAACCATTTAATAATATAATTATTTCTCTTTTATTTATTTTTAAAAGAGATAATTATGCATTTTAACTTGATTTAAAAAAAATATTTATTTATTTTTAATATAAGTCTCCTATGCCAAGCGACTTAATTTATTTAGTGAAAGTTTGTCATAGCAGCCAGGTTTTTACTAAAAATTGCTTTAGGTTACATAAGTAAAAAGTTTATTTGGTGAATTATATGGATGACTTTAATTCAAAAGATAATAAGTTAAAAAATTGTTATAATTGTTATAATTCAAAAGGCAAAAATCATAATTTAAAATTGTTATAATTTTTTTAAACCTATTTTGACACCAGTTTATTCAATATGAATTTTGTTTGATAAATTTTGACGAATAAATTTTAAAATATAATTTTTATGAAAAATAGATGTGTATAATAAAAATTTTAATATTTTTTTAAAAAATATGTAATACTATTTTATATAAAAAAGAACTAGAATACCAAAAACCTTTAGGCTTCTAAACTAGATTTTTTGGCTTTAAATTAAAAGACCAAAGACCTAACTTTAAGCCTTTAACTGGTTAAAGTAAATATTTAATTTGTCAATAACTATATTATATATTTGAGTTTCATAACTCTTAGTAATTTATAATAAGCTAAATTTATATGGTTGCAAATATTATTGCATAAAGTTATTACTAATTTTTAACATTATTATATGTAAAAGAGAGAGAACAAAATTAAATATTTCAATAAGTAATTGCTATTGCCTAAATTGTACAATTGTTGGTTAGCAGTACTGATACAATAGGACTACGTACAATCAATCTATATGGAATAAATTAACTATTAAAGCTAAAGGTAGGTTTAGGACTTGGGGGACCCCATTTTTGCTATAAATAACTATCATAAATGGATCAAGCCATCATCATTTACCAACTCCATGGACCATGCGGTGGGCCCGCATGGATGGGCCCGCATGGAGGATAGTTCTTTTCATTGAGTTGTAAATTTTCGATATATTAAAAGTTATTTAATTATGTAAGAATTTTGAAGGACGAGAATTTGAAAATGCATTCAACAATTTTTAATATGTTATAACAAAAAAAAAACATGTGTAATTTTTTAAGCAAATAATCAGTCGTGCTTTCATCATTTACCATGTTTACATTTATTAGAGTCGTAAAGGGTTTAGAGTTTTTAATTTATCGGGTAAGACATTTTCCTATTAGATAATCTCATAATCCTATGTTTGGTCATGGCAAAAGAAATCGAAAACATATACCTATTTAGAGTTATATTGAAAAAAATACTTTAGAATAATAACGAGCTTTTATTTATCTTATTTAAACTTTTTATTGTTATTATTTGTCTAAAAAGTTTTACTTAATTTTCTAATTGCTCAAGATGTAAGCAATCAAAAATGTATACCTATGTTTGGAGCTTCTTTGTAAACATTCAGCGATTGTTGCTCGTTCCATCTAGCAAGAAATCTTGCACATCTCATTCCATGCTCTTGGCTGTTGCGTATTTATGTGCTTATTCTGTGTGCTCACGCTATTTACTCTTGGCTCTTGCGTATTCATATGCCTATTCTGTGTGTTCATGCACGCTCATGAATACGCAAAAGTTAAAAGTAAATAATGTCATTGTTACGAACATACACGCTCATAAATATGCAAAACTAACACTCTTTATATGGCTCACACTATTTATCCTACTGTTCACATTTTCATTCACAAACTATTTATCTTACTGTTCACATTTTCATTCACAAATAAAATATTTTATGATAAATAATTTCGTCATAAATTACTAAGGAAGTAACTCTTTATATCAAAGCCAGGGTTTGAACCTGAAATTTGTGGGTTAAAAGCTCATCACACATCCATTGTGCTGCTAAGCCACTCTCTAATTATTAAAAACTCTAATTATGTGTATCATTTACAACTCTCTAGCTCCAAATAATTTTCCACAGTTTCAAGTAAAAATATGTTGGTTTGTGTGATTAATTCCATTACTCACATAAGACAAATAGGAATTTAGGATTACCTTTTATATTGAAGAGTTTATTTGATATGTTTATTTTTCCTGTGACTCAAAATAATTTTGTACCCTTGTTAGATACAATATTTTCAATTTAGATAATTAAATCCTGATTATACTCTTGTAGTCATGCAATTGGCATCAAATCATTTTGTTTAGAAAAAAAATCAATAAAAATAGGATAAAAATACATCAAATTCATAAAAAATAATAATAATAATAATTTTATTTACATTTTATTTATGTACAATTTTACGCTAATTTGAAATTCTCTTACTTTTAAGGCCTACTGTTATATGCACTACACGTCTAATATTTGGTCCACAAGGCTGTTTTCATTCACAGAGGCACCCTAATTCAAGTTATCGTATGGTTTTAAAATAGCTTTCATTAGGCCTGTTTTTAGAATTTGAACAAAAATAATTGTTTTAGAAACATTAGGAAAATTTTAACAAAAAAATATATTTTATACTAATTTCAAATTCAGTGTGGCATGTAAAAAGAGGTATGTTCGTTCAGTTTATTTTTTGGAGCGAGTTTTCTAAGATAAAATTATTTATAATTATTTAATTAATGTTAATTCTTTAGCTGATAAATATTCAAAACAAATGTGTGATCTTGACCAATTAAGTGTGTCTGGCTAAAAATAATTTTTAAAAATATTTTGAAATATCAAAACAACTTTTTGATTCTTTTAAAGAATTTTCTTCTAAATTTTGTTATGAAAGAATTTTAAAATATCTTTTGCAAAGTACATGTGAATATTAATATTTGTTTTTATCGTATCTTCAGTGTTTTTAGCGAAGAAATATAATTATAACCAAGTAATAGTGTTTTTTGTGAGAAAAATTTTTAATCATCACAATAAAAATATGAATTAATGACAAAATATTACCATCACTAATAATTCAAAATTATTTTGCGACAACAAATATACTCGTGGCAAAAGGATGCATAATGCAATGAAATCACCGATAATTAAAGGCCTTTTGCCATAAAAATAGAATTCATCGCAAAATAAACACTTATTGCGATGATTTTTTTTTATCACCAATAATTGTGTAACTTTATGTGAAAAAAGATAAAATTCATCCAAAAAATTGTTTTTATAGAGAAAATAAAATTCATTGCTAGGATTTGTCATGCAAAACAAAATTTTTACAGTAAAACCCAACTAACCTACATAAATTGTCCGCCTAAGGGATTGATCACATTGGCCATGTTTAAAAAATTTGCTTATTTGCTTATTAGCAAATAAGTCAAATTGTTAATAAGTTATTTTATTTGGGTAAAATTGTTTATTTAGTTATCTAAACGAGTTTATTTATTTTTTTATTTATTTAGCTATCCAAACGAGCTTATTTGACTTATAAGCCAATTTAATTGTTTATTTGGCTACCCAAACAAACTTATTTACTTATTTACTTTTTTATTTATTTGTTTATTATTTATTTATTTATTTTTTACTTATTTGGCTATTCAAACGAGTTTCTTTATTTATTTGCTTATTTATTTTTGATTTATTTAGCTACCCAAATAACGTGACTTATTTTTTGACTTATAACCAATAAGTAAATAAGTAACTTTATGCAAACGAAGCCATTATTACAAGTTCTTAGAAGCTGCATATGATCGTGTAAAATATTAAAAATATTTTTATTTTTTATTTTTAAGATATAATATTTAAGATATTATTACGATATTTTTTATTTTTGTAAAAATTGTTGATTTTTTATACAAAAGTATTATACTAATTTTATTTTTTAAAAATTATGATATTTTAAACATGTATTAACGTTTTTAAAAAAATAAAAAAATAAATTAATTTTTTAAAAAACTCAATTTTTTATTATATTAAAAAATAACTTAAAAACTATTCCAAGCCGCAATTAGTGCGTGTACCACTAAAGGGAGCACATGCATGGATTGATGGCAACGATGTGACTGGAATAGAATTCGGTACACGTGTGCGGTCGTCACAAAGGTGACAAATGTGGGGCTACAATAAGGCTGCCATGCTGGGCAAATCAAAAACTTTATTGTGGGGTCTTCAATATGACGTGGCAGATAAGGAGTGGGTGGTGCTCAATTCGGGATTGGGATTTTTCAGAACTACGGTTTGAGGTTCGTACTGTAATTTTACCCCGCATTTGAAATCTGACCCGCACTGCACCTAAAATTTTCCACTTCTTTCTTTCCTTTTTGTGAGGAGAAATTATTGGATAAATTACACTGATTATTTTTTATATTTAATTAAATATTAATTATTTTTTTGTAATTTTAAAAATATTGTTAATTTCTCATTAAATTTAATTTTTAAATTAATTAAATTTAACCATTAAATATTTCGTTACAAAAATTACCGCATCTGCTATCTCTCTCTTATCTGTTCTCTCTCTCTCCCTTCCCGTGCTTTCTCTCTTTTATATATATATATATATATATGGCAGCTGCAAAACCCACCATACCACCACCACCACCCATTACAACGCCGACGGCCATCCCGTCGCCAGTACCTTCGCTCCCTCCCCAGTTCCTCTCTCTCTCTCTCTCTCACTCACTCAGTTAAGTTGGGTCTCTCTTCTTATTTCCATTCCCATTTTAAAAATATTATTTAAAAAAAAACGTGTATAATAAAAGATATAATATTTTTAAAAAATATATAAAAAATTTATGTAAAAAAACAAAATGGCTAAAAAATTTTAAGTTGCCAAATGAGACTTTTAAAATTTTAAACAAAAAAATAAAAAAATCTAATTTAGAATAAATTGCCAAATGAGGACTAAAGACGTAGTTTTCCACAAAATAGGCAAATAAACCTGAACTAGTCTAATTTTCACTTTACGAGCCATCCTCTTTCTTCGCCAAGAAAACAAATCATTTCTCCTTTATATAAACTTACAGGGATTCGTTATATTAATCTCAGAAAATGCACAAATTATTTTGAAAATTATATTTATTATTTATTTTGTAGGATCAATGTGATTCAATCATGTGACTATCAATATTTGATCAATTTAATTTTTAATATAGATAGTAACCTTCACCATCTTTTTGAAAAATGAAGAGATGACAAATCTAAAAGTAGCTATTATGTTTAGCACTAATTGATTAAAATTTGGTCCCACCTAGTATTGGTCAATTGACACAAAATACTCAAATCCTCTTGAATTTTGGCAATGATTGGACTAATTTATTTAAATACTAAAAAAAATATTCATTTTTTGATTAATTCTTTTTTTTTACGTTTTTAGATTATGAGATAGTCCAAAAATAGTTTGATGCAGAAAAAAATTATTACAAATAAAAATAAATAAATCACTCATTATCTCATACAAGGGTTTATATCTTCGCATTGTAAAGCATTTTTTTGGGTTTTAAATTGGGCCTTATTCTTGGGTTTTAAAACTGGGCCTATTCATTGAAGCCATAAGTCCAGACCCACGATCATAACTTCGCGTTGTACCGTTGTATAGTGTGTGAGAAATGGCAATGGGGTGAAGCAAGAATGGGAATATAGTATTTTATTTTTATTTCCATTTTATCAAAATGGGAGTGGAAATAAAAAATGGGAAAAGGAACGGCACAGGGTGGGAATATATAGAAGATAATTTGTAAATTTTAAAAGGTTGATCCAAATGAAAGTAAAAGATAAGATAGTAAGTAAAAAATAATAATTGATTATTGATTAGAACTAAAACAATGAAAAATAAAATATAAAAATGAAAATAAAAAATAAATATAATATTTTTACATTTTAGTTTTGTTATATTTTTAAAAATAATTTTTTTCTATATATATATATATATATATATGTTTATTTTATATAAATAGAAGTAGGGCAAAAAAAAATAGAACAAAAAAACAAATATTGGCGTCACCCACATATTATTTGGGTTAATTACTAGAACTACTGGGCTAGGAGTCTTAAGAACAAGAAGGGCTTATAAACAATAAGAAACGGGCTTCCAAGGCCCAACCTAACTGTCATTGAGACGGCGCCGTATGGTTTGTCTTGCTCGCCTGGCCTTTCCTTCATTGCTTGCCTACAAAGTTACGGAGAACCAGTTCAGATTCAGCTTGAGCAGAGAGAGGGAGAGAGAGGAACCAAGAAGGAGAAACAACGACCAGAGAGAGAAATCGATGGAGGGTGTGAAGAGAGAGAATAATATAGAGCACGAAATCGGAGGTTTCCAAAACGATACACTTCGCTTTGGACTTCCTAGCGTCAAGAGCGAGATCGTTGGATCCCATCCCCTCCAATCTGCTTATCACTCCGTACTCTCTCTCTCTCTATATATGTGTGTGTGTGTGTGTGTGTGTGTTCTTGTGATTTTTATACGATGATTTTGTATGGTGAGCAGACAAAGGAGGTGCAAGAACAGATGAAGAGGAGAATTCTTGTGAACACGTATGGTTCGGCTTTTCCTTTGAAGATGGACTTCGATCGACAATTTCTGTCTAGGTACGAAGCTATTGGCTTCAATAATCTACTGTGTGATTCGCTTTTTTTCAGGGTTTTTTTTTTGTGGTGAAATCTGGCAAATCTGTTATATGCGCATGGTTTTTGGCTGCAAATTAGGGTTTTTTACGGGGTTTTTATTGCCTTCGGAGTCATGCATTTCTGAGGATTTTACATGTGAATAAAGGAAAATTTTGTGCTTACTCCCCTTTTGTGTAATTGCTCTCCTAAAAAATTATATATGACACGTTTTTTAACACACACTAAAATACAAATATAGGAGGGTATTTATAAAAGGGTCGTGCGAATCGCCGGCTGAGCGGCGGATAGTAATAAACTCTTACCGGTCATAGTTTACACTCTTAGCTATGAGAGTTTAATTATCCATCGCTCAATTAGCATTTTTTAAAATAAAAAAGTGTAGTAGGAATATCATTTCCTGTGAATAGATTAGTTCAATTAATGCGTTTAGTAGGGTGGTGGAATGTATAGAATAAGAAAATGAAATTCATGTCGAGCAAAATTTTTCTTGGGGTTCTCAGAGAACATTATAGTCTTCTGGGCTACCAAAAATGAGATTTAACTTTTAGGTGAAGGAAGATTATCTCATAGCTCCGTTTTGTTACTCTAGAAGGTGCATTCACTTTACTGTAGCTAAGTTATCTGTATAAGGAATTGGATCAGTAGCCAGTGAAGTGAGAGCTCAAGATCAAGTTTTGTATTTTGCACTTTTTTGTTGATTTTGGGGGTATTGTGTGTTTGATACTGCCTATTGCTTCTGTTTGTGTTACACTTGTGCAGGATTGGAATTCCTTGGCATATCCTCCTATGTAGTTGAGACTTGTTTAAAACACTAGATTGGGATTTATTATTTTTTTCTTCATTCTTAATCCACTTCAAATATAATCTGTCTGCCTTTGAAATCGCAAATAGTCGATTTGTGGGAATTCAACAAACAATTTATGGTAGCTTAGTTGACAATAACTCAAACCAAAGCTCATGCAATAGTTTCTACAGTGTCAAATAATAATAGATTTATGACATTGCTTCTTTAAAGTCACATTATTATCATTAATTTCCTCATTGGGTATAAAGTTGTGCTTACCAACAAGCCGTGGCATACAAGCACTTTGCCCGCCTTGGGATTGCTTTGGTGTGCCCGCAAGGCGAGTCATGTTTGGCTAATGGTTATTAGATGTTTAATGCCCGCACATGCCTAGGAAATGCTTCAATGCCCATGGGTTGTTTTCTTCTTGTGCTAGCATTTTGTTTCTTTCCTCTCATTTTTGTTTCTCCCCATCATTTTTGTGCTGACTCTTTCTTGTGCTAGCATTTTGTTTCTTTCCTCTCATTTTTATTCCTCCCCATCATTTGTGCCGACTCTTTCTTGTTCTAGCATTTTGTTGCTACACCCCCACAGTCAAGTGGAGCATATGAAGTCGTTAGATGCTTACTGGACCTGAACCATGAACCAGGGACCTCGCCCATGAAGATCGCACTTATGGTCCAACTAATTGGAAGACAATCAATAAATTCCTTTTCGGGAGCGATTCATCCTTCCCGAGTGTAGCATAATTCAATAAAAATACCTAAAAGCTAAGAAGATGAAGAGAAGTGCACTAATGATGTATTATCCTACGTCGTTATGGATATGTGTGTATTTGATTGGTAAATGATGTAGAATATAGTTGTTAACACATAATTGTTTTGTTTTGTTTTGAGCACATGCTATTTGCATTTACTTTGCTGGGCTAATGTTGAATGAATCTTTCCAGTGTTAGATTTCTCTGTGTGGTTCTTCATGCTCATATTGCACGAACAATCTCATTTGACTGGTATTACGCAGTGCTTTTGTTCATGTGATTTGATTTAGTTTTGTATAGGATGTGTATTTTTATGCAAGGGCAGCATTTTTTTTGGGTGGTTTTCAGATTTCACTGGACCTGGTTTCTCAAAAACGCAGAAAACCTTTTAAATTGTTTCGTGAGAAAAGCCCTACTTCGGGATAACTTTCAATCATACTTTTCGAAAAATGCAATGTATAACATCTTGCTTACGTTGTTTCCAGTTTTCTGGCTGTGAGTAAATTATTTTGCTTTCATAAGTATGTTACATTCTAATTATTCTACTCTACGTCATTGGAATATGTGGCTACGGACTTCTATAAATCTCCTTATCATAGTTGTCTCCTTAGTCTGAATTTTAAATGTATGTATCCATGCACACTTGTGACATTTGATGGAAACTTATGTTAGGCAAATCATGAACATACCATTAGTAGCTCACTGCAAACATGCATACAATGCTGCTCTTTCATTACCATGTAGATTTGTGCGTCAAAGTGAAGAGTATCAAGTTTTCTTTTTTTTCCCCCACCGCCATTCTGTGTCAAAAGCTTTTTGATACATTTGTGCATATCATTTTAGATATGTTATAATTCCTGTCGCATGTAATGTGAAGATTGTTTATTATATATATATGGAAGTTGGGATCTGAAAAACGATACTTCTTTTTCCTCCTTACAACTTTGCAGATTCCAGAGGCCTCCAGGTCCAATTCCATCTTCCATGCTAGGGTTGAAGGCAATGACAGGAAGTTTGGAAGAATTTGGTTTTGAAGATTACTTGAACGGTAAGGAAGTATTGAAAAACTATGAACGAAATTGTTATTTGTTAAATTACATCTTAGTATCAACTTGTTTCAAGTACCTAAGTGGTCTGGAATTGTCTCCTTCCCTCCATCTTCGATTCAACTATGTTATTGGATTATCCATGTTTCTCAGCTATTTGAGTAACAGAATCTCTTAAATTCATCCATCACTTGAGAAGTTCAGTAGTTTCACTAGTGTTTTCCGGTGGCCAAGATTGCAGATGGCATGAAATTTGGATGTTAACAACTGTTGTGTTGGGTTGGGTACTATTCGACCTACTGGAAGAAAGGGTGGGCATTGTAGGATTCAGTATCCCTTCTCTTTTCCTCCAAATTGTTGGCAACAAAACAAGGCTTTAGCCATTTATCAACATGAACATTAGTTTACCATAATGGATTCATAAAAGCAATAAGAACAACTCTGCAGATAACATAACCATAGTGTTAAACAGGTTATGTTTTCAATTTGCTGTCAAATCTACTACATATTCCCTAATGCTGTCAGCAAAATATGGCTACCAGGCCAACATCAAGTTTTGAATTTTCATTTATGGGCCTTGGTTCCATTGCGACTTGGTCGTTGTGAGTTCAAATAACAGAATAGTCTCTCCGCATGCGGGAATAATACTGCGTACATTCTATTATTTTCAGACCTTGCAATGCGAGAGCCTTGTTCACTGGACTGTCATTTATTTGGTTGCCTTTCAACAAGGTTGTGTGCAGGAAATGCTTTGCCTTATGAATTGGAAATCAAAAAGTGCCTTGTTCCTTTTTTTTCTTTTCTCTCAAACTTGACAAAAAGTAATATACAAAATGACCAAATTAGGCCATTAACCAGTTTAATTTGGCCCCATCCTAGCTAGTTGGTGAATCTTTAGAGCCTTGCTCACAAACAATCTAATGAATTTGGTATGATTCTGGCCAATGTTGGCTTGTTTTGGTTTCTTACATCTTGTTTGATGCTTCTTGCATGCAGATCCACTTGAGTCCGAAACATTCCGTCCCTTGGACATGCATCATGGTATGGAAGTTCGTCTTGGACTCGGCAAGGGACCAGCCTGCCCCAGTTTCATCTGAACCAATGTGTCATGCTTTCCAGAGAGATTTTAAGTTTTACTTCATGTTTCTTATTTTCGTTTTCTTTAAACTTATTGGTTAAGAGTTCAAATATATAACTGTTCAAAATGAACACCGAAGTGCAGGGCATGTACTCTTAGCCTCCCAGATGATTAGGTCTGCCATTGTGTGCCTGAATGACGATTGGACAGGCTTCAATTCACTTGTGTAGGAATGGCAATCGGGTTGATATGGCGTCCCGACTGTGAATAATTATTCGATACTCTTAGAACACCATGTGACAATGTCACATGGTGTTTATATTTAATTATAGAGCTAAAAACACTTTATGTAGGATAATGTTGGCCCACTTTAATTAGATAGGTGAGAGACAAAAGCAATTCATTTAGTGTATCATATATTTTCATTTGTTGGGATTACCAAGTAAGCAAATGTTATGTGATATTCGGAGAGTACATAATAATTTTTTTTTCAACCCAATTCCTATTTTATCAAAATGGGGACAGAAAGAAAAATTCAGAGAAAAAGCAAGACAGGAGTGGAGATATATCGAGAAAGTTTATAAATTTTAAAAAATGATACTAATAGGAGAAAAATAATATAATAAATAATAAATAATATTTAATGTATGATTAAAATTAAAAATTTAAGAAATAAG
>JAOTRH010314983.1:0-37697 GCA_034768845.1 Heliamphora exappendiculata
GAAATCCCTACAACACCCTCGGTAGGCGGCGAATCATTCTTAAGGAAACTGCGATAGCAGGACTCGGTTTGCAAATTTCATTTATATTTTTCTGTTATTTCATTCTCTGTACTTTCAGATTCTGTAAATTATTAAAATTTTAATAAAGATGTATTTTCTGGATTTCCGAGCATGTATTTTATGTCGGCGTTGAAAATTCTCCCAACATAAGATACACAAGAGAGAAAATATTCCAATTACAAGTTGGTATTTATTTAATTCAACAATCATAAAGCCGATGTTGGTAGTGTTATCGGCGGTGGTCGTGGTAGTGTTCGCGGCCCCCAGTGTGGTGGATTGTAGCAGGAGAAGCCATGACAGACCGAACAAGAACACGTGGAGAGGAGGCATGTTTAAGGACATGAAAAACTGTGGGGTGGTTTCTCTTCTCAATTTCTCTTTAGAGCGAGCGAGAGGCATAACTACACATGCATATATTGGTAGTTTGATATCAGGAGTTTGAAAGTCCATCACTTGCTTGGAGCTTTTTGAGTGGTTGCCGTAAATCATTCTCTATACGGAGCAATCGTGTAGAATTTATACTCTAAATTCAATACAGTTCTCCCGTCTAGAATATGATTTCTCCCGTCTAGAATATGATTTACGGGCAACCACTCAAATAGTTCCACCTCAGCAAGCAAGTGATGGACTTTTTAGTTTCATTTGTAAATCAAGGGACCCGAATCAAAATATTGCAAAGTAGATCATTACTTTTTTTATTAAAAAAAATTGTACTTATCTTAATTATATTAATTTTTTTTGTGAGTAAAATGGGTATAGTCACTTAATAAAAAATTCAACTATACTCTCAACAATAAAAAAAAATTAAGTATTTTAGTTAAAAATTCAAAAAAATAAGTTTTAACAAGCAAGATTTATCAACAAAAATTTTAACGCGCAAGGTCCAATTATGCATATTTTTTCAAAAATACCCTCTAAACAGATAAATTTATTTATTTTGCATAACAAACAGATAAATTTATCCGTCTAATATTCATTTGTTTAATATGCAAACAGATAAATTTATCTGTTAGACATATGAACATAAATAATGCAAACAGATGCATATTTATGCCTAATAGATAAATTTATTTGTTTATATATTAATATAGATAATGCAAACAGATAAATTTATTTGTCTTTTATTACAAGCACATGTAAATAACACAGATAAATTTATTTATCTTATTAAAAGCACGTATAAAAAACACAAATAAATTTATTTTTGTATTTTCAAAACATGTATAAAGACATTTATTTTTTATTGATTGAAAGCACGTACAAAGAATATATCTGTCTTTTATTGATTGAAAGCACGTACAAAGAATATAGATAAATTTATCTGTACCTTTTCAAAACATGTATATCGAGACAAATAAATTTATTTGTCTTTTATTGAAAGTACACATAAAAAAGATGGACAAATTTATTTATACCTTTTTAAAACATGTATAAAGAATACAAATAAATTTATCTCTTTGCATTATCTGCGTTCCTATGCAAGCAGATAAATTTATCTGTTATGCATAAATAAATATACATACAGATAAATTTATCTGTTTGTATTATTTGTGTTTATATGTCTAACAGATAAATTTATCTGTTTTCATATTAAACAGATGAATATCAAACAGATTAATTTATCTGTTTGGAGGGTATTTTTAGAAAAAATTGTGCAATCGGATCTTGCGCGTTAAAATTTTTGTTGATGAATTTTGCGCGTTAAAACTTATGTTTTTAAACCTTTGGTTAAAAGACCTATTTTTTTTTTATTGTTGAGAATATAGTTGAATTTTTTATTAGGAGACTTATACCCATTTTACTCAAAAAAGAAAATAAGTTGGTATAATTAAGATACGTATAAATTTTTTTTAATAAAAAAAGTAATGATCTACTTTGCAATATTTTGGTCCCGGTCGCTTGGTTTACTAATGAAACTGAACAGTCCATCACTTGTTTGCTGAGGTGGAGCTCTTTGAGTGGTTGCCCGTAAATCATACTCTACACGAAGCAATCGTGTAGAATTTAAACTCGATATGAGTTGGGGAATGTGGTGATAGTTGGAAGTGGAATGTCGGAGAATGGATAATATATGGTGATAGTTTAATGGTTGATTTAATAATTTAGTGTTGAATCTAAGCAATCATGCTATCCAATCACGTTTTTTGGATAAGAGGATTAAAAAACGTATAATACCAGTTGGGGTATGTGGTGATGGTTAGTAGTGGAATGTAGAACAATGGAGAATATGGTCATGTTTGGGTAAATGTTGTTTATTGGCTTATTGATTTGTTGACTTATCTTTACTTATTTTAGCTTAAAGAATATAAGATTTGACTTATTAATTTATTTTTATTTATTTTATTTTTTTTGAACTTTTTTTATATTTTAATAAAAAAAATTTACGTTTTCAGCTCGTCTCAATAAAAAGAATCTAAAAGTATAATAGCTATTAGGTCATGTTTTGATTAAAAAATTTAAATGAGTAATTATTCGGTGCTCTAGAATTTCATGTGGCAAGTTCACGTAGTGCTTCCACCTAATATGGTAGCGACAAATTTTTTGGTAAGAACATGATAATTCATATTTGTTAGGTAGTTAAGAGACAGATGGTGACCTACATTATATAGTTTGCGATTATTTGTTTGCCGAGAGGACCACGTAGCATCGCTTAAATGATACTCCGGTAGTATTTAATAATTTTCCAATTTAAATAGTGGATCTATAAGATAACATGGTTTTTTTTTATTAATTTTAAAATTTTTGTTTATTTTCGTAATTAATTATTATTGTTAATTTATTACTTTTTAACATAAAATTTAATTTATTGATTTACTTTTGTCCTTTTTTTAACATTATTTATATTTATATCAAAAGTTCTTATTTTTTAGACTAATCTCGATAAGAGGATTAAAACGTATAATAGCATGACTAAACAATAAAAAAAAATCTATTAAAGATGAAAATAAAAAAATAAAATCAATAAGCAATTATCCCAAATGAGGTCATATCACCCTGTTTGGGCTAAATTTTATTTATTTATTGCTTATTTTTCATATTTTGACTAGTTATATTTTTTTTAACTTTATTAACTTGTCACGATGAGAAGAACTATAAAAGTAAATTATTTAGAAGTTTACTAAAGACAGAAATAAGCAATATAAAATTTAGTTTGTATTATAACTTATTTTTTGTTTTTTATAATTTTTTAAATATTTTGATCAATTTTGTTTTTTACTTTTCGACTCTGTTAATGAAATGAATCAAAAATTATAATAATTTGACTAGAAAATAAAAAAATATTACTAAAAAAAATAAAATAAAATAAATAAATAGGCAATTATTCCAAACGAGCACAAGCACCACTGAGAAGATGCCACATGGTACCAAATATATAGTTATCAAATACGGTCACCCTAATATATGTTACTTGAATTTAAGAGATAATTAAATTAGTAAATAACCACACTTAAAAGAAGTGAAGGCTTGAGAGTAAACTTTTTTTAACTTCTTAGGATCGATCACATGTACAATTTATTTATAGTTTTCATAAATTTTGGCTTTGTCTAATCTATGTGCATGAGGAGACTTGAGACATTTTTCATGTCCTTGACATTTTTCATCTTTATTTTCTTTTCATACCAGGATCCAAGCATATAATCAAACAAATTTCTTTGGTAAAAGTTTAGCATATTTTTCTCGGTAAACCGAAAATGTGTTGCTTGGACTCTAATCTCTCAGCCAATTGTTATATTTGTAAATAATTACTGAAATTTGAATAGAAAAGAGAGAAATGCTTCTATATACGAAGAAGAAAACTCATGCAAAAAAACCAAATGTCCACGGAGAAAGGATCATAAACCTCTACATATATAAGAAGTAGTGATTAAAACACACTTAAAAAAATTTTAAAAATAAAAAATAATAACAGATCACCATAACCTGCACAACGTCGTTCTTCTTCTATAGCCAGCAAAAATGATATTGAAATTTCCACCTAATTCTTGTAAAAAAAAAATTTACTTGTGGCAAGAATAATCTCCTTATTGGGCTAGGTATCTCGTATTTTATAAGGCCTATTTATTATTTTATTTAGTCTATGTATATTTAAGTTGTGATGGAAATAAGAGTTCACTAATAATTCAATTTATATAGAATTTAATATTATATAAACTTTTGGGGTTTTAGGATTTCTGTAGTGCCTATAATATAACACTTATGGGAGCTTTAAGTTATATGTGAGAATAGTTGAGAGGATAGCTGATATAGAATAAGGAACAAGGAACCAATAGCTCTGGTTCTGGAACAAAAATCCTTAAACATTTTTAAACCAAGCAAGCCATACCTCCATGCGAATGGATCTAAATGAAGGGTCTGAGCTCCAAAAATTGTGGGGTCATTTAACTGGCACTAATTAAAACCACAGGAAAGCACCCCAAGTGAGACGAATTTGGGAAGATTGATGGAAACAGAGACCAAATAAATTTTGTGACAATCAAAGGCCAGATGAAATTTATTCAATATGACGCAGCCAATGTCATTTTTCATTAAGTGGAAAGCTGCATTGAGGATTAAATTTAATACAAACATGTAAAAAAAGTTGCATTACTCCAGGCTTTTTTTGCTTAAAAGTTTATTTAAATTAAATAAACAAAAAATTCTTTTAGTAAAACGTATAAATAATTTTAAGGCAAAAAAATAAATTAAAAAAACTTAACTTAAATTGACTTTAAACCAAAAAAAAAAAAAAAAAAAAGCCTAACTTTAAACCCTTCAACAAAGGAAGCCATAATTAAACTATAATATCACTACTTTTTCGGGCTTATTTCCTTGTGTGAGTAGGATTTCTTGGGTTATAAATATATGATATAAGCTTAGGTACTTGCTTGTTGATTAATAAAAATTACAAATAGTGTTCTTTATTATATTTATTTTAAAGAGAGTATTTCTAATTCAAATAGATTTATAAATTTTGATATTAGTAATTTTTTAGCCAATACATTTTTTTGCATCAGAATCTATGCACAAGCTGTGGATTCTTGCTTAGTTGCTTACACAATTTTTATCAGCCAAAAAAAAAAAGGAATTAGTAAAAGAAAGAAGAGAACATTACAAGAGATAGGAAGGTTCCCTAAAAGTTTGGGTAATTAAAGAGTCTAGAGACCAAACCCTCCTTGTGTTTGCTCCTAGCCAGGGCTTGGGTTTGCTCCTTAATAGGCATTGGTTCAAATTTCATCCACTAGAGGTTTATGTTAATTTCAGGGTCTTAAGATTAGTTAAGGTACACGTAAGCAAGTCCGGACACTCAATTATAAATAAATAAAAAAATCATTGTCAATTAAAATAAAAAATAAGCTCCATTTGTTTCAAATACACTAATTCATTGGTTTTTTATATTTAATATAAAAATAATTTTTCAAAAAAAATAGTTGTAATAATGGGTTAATTGAGATGGTTATTTTCCGTCGTAAAAAAATGGTAGCAAAAATAGGTTATTTGAGATGGTTTTTTTACCGACACAAAAGAATGGACACAAAAAGTGACGTATTTGAGACGATTTTTGACTATCGTAAAAAATAGTCGCAAAAAATACCCATTTAAAACAGGTTTTTTTTGTTGAGAATTCTTTTTCGCAATAATGAATTACTTGAGATGGTTATTTTCCATCGTAAAAAGAGCTATTTGAGACGGTTTATTTCTAACGCAAATTTTTTTATAGAAAGATAAAAAACTAAAAAATTAATATTTACCTAAACTAAATTTATGTTTTTTTATTTTTTATTTAGTAGATTTTTTTTATCTTTTGATTAAAAAGTTAATTTTTAATATATTTCATCGAAACAAATTAAATATAAATAAATAAAATTTTGAAATCTTATTTTTTATTTTCTTTTATCGAGTATTTTTAAAAAAAAATAAGAAATTCTATAGAAATATTTAAAAATTAAAAATTAAAAATTTACCTAATATAAATTTATAAACTAAATTTATGTATTTTTTATTTTGTATTTGATAGATTTTTATCTTTTGTATTTTTTAAAATTTATTTTATTAAGACAAATTTAAAATAAATATTAAATATTATTTTATAAAAATTTTATATAATATAAAAGGTTACAATGGATATTTTTACCGATAAATAAATTGTGTTGCAAAAAAATAAATTTTTGGCGACTATGTTAATTAGTTGCCAAATGATTTAGGATCGGTTGTTTTTGGCGATCACAAGTTTTGGTCGTGAAACATTTAACTACAATATTGCATTCAGTGACCATAGTAGGTAGTCGTAAAATTCTTAGTAGTATGTTTTCAGTGACCAAAAACTTTGGTCGTGGAATCAAAGTACAATAGCGACTAAACCTCATTCAACAACAAAATTAATTTTGTCGCGAAATCATGGCAGCAACAGTGACTAAATTAGATTTAGCGACTAAATTAGTTTGTTGCGAAATTAAGGTACAACAGTGACTAAATTACATTCAGCGACAACTGGTATTGGTCATTGCATGTTACATTGTCGACCAAACTTGTGGTCGCAGAAACAAATTTTACGACAACTAAATTAAATTTAGTCACCAAAAACCTTTAGCGTCAGGGTATTACCGACTAACGTGGCGACTAAAAAATTAAGTCGCCAAAACATTATAGCAACTAAAAATTGTACTTATGCCGACTAAACAGTTAGTCGCAAAGTGTGCATTTTCTTGTAGTGCAAATTAGCATATTCAACCACATAATATATCAGCAAAATGATGAATGTTTTCAAACTTATTGATTTTGTTCTAAAAGTAGAAACAAAAAATCAAAACAGAAAAAAAGAAAATAACTCCAAACAACTTTAAGTGTGGATCTATACAAGTGTGGATCAGTTGTCCGGACACCTTAAAATATCAACAAAAAAAAAGATAAAAATCTTATTTTAACCGTGAAATAAAGCCTCGGTGATACAATAAAAATTGGATTTAAGGAAGGTTAGTTCTGTATTGGGACTGAGATTGCAACTTTCATGAGTAGAGGTTGTGATTGTGGATATATTAAGGGACGGATGGGGAGGAGGGCAAGCGTCCTTTGCAAAATTTTGGATAATTTTAATTTTAAACGAGACGTTTTTAAAAAAAAAAATTAACGGTCACTTGTTTAAAGGTCCCTCTAAATTTATTTTAGTCTTAAAGTCTGAATTTTTGAACACATTTTTTAGAAAATTTTGGATAATTTCAATTTTAAATGAGACTTTTAAAAAAAAAAAAAAGATTCAATGGTCACTTATTTAATGGTCCCTCTAAATTTATTTTAGTCTTAAAGTTTGAATTTTTTGACACATTTTTTAGTAAATTTTTCGAAGTACTTGTATTCTGTGTAAAATATTGTGACAAATATTTTAGAGAGATTATATTAGTTGTTGTTTTCATGCTGTTATAATATTTACAAAAAAATTATTTTAATCATTTAATGTATGCTACCGAATCGGCCTATAGTCGATGAATTGACCAGGAGGTTGGATCAAATCGGTATGGCAATACAGTGATCGATTCCTTCTAAAAATGATTGTTTCTTAGTCCAAAAGGAGCAGTTTTGGGATGGCTGATATAAAATTAATGAAGTATGAAACCCATCATCTAATCGGTGTAACGTTGTTATTGACTTTAGGATAGTTTTATTCTTTTTTGGGGGGGGCGGGGTCAAGAACGAATAGATAACTTTTAAGTTAATTAATGATTTATTTTTATTACAATTGAATTTGAGCTTGAATTAATCAAATTATAATAATTCGAGCTTGATCTTGCCAGATCCACGCACCTCCCAAAGTTATGGTTAACACCACCCCAACATAAATTTGGCACTTTGACATAATCTTAAGGACATCAATTTTTATTTCATGAAGAGATAGGTTAATGAAGTGACACAATATTTAGAAAAATGCGTGGTTTGAGGTCAGGTATATATATTTGGGAACATGTTATCTTCGGCCTTGTTTGGTTGCGATAGTGTGAATGTGAGATTGGTTTATATTCATAATAGTCTCGACTCTATAATATATCCTTATTTAGTTGGCCAACTATTTGCGACTAACTGTTTAGTCAGCATAAGTCCAATTTTTAGTCGCTATAATATTTTGGCGACTTAATTTTTAGTCGCCACGTTGGTCGGTAATACCTTGACGCTAAAGGTTTTTGGCGATTAAATTTCATTTAGTTGCCGTAAATTTTGTTTCTGTGACCACAAGTTTGGTCGGCAATGTAACATGCGATAACCAATACCAGTTGTCGCTGAATGTAATTTAGTTGCTGTTGTACCTCAATTCCGTGACAAATTAATTTAGTCGCTTAATCTAATTTAGTTGCTGTTGTTACCACGATTTTGTGACAAAATTAATTTAGTTGTTGAATTTAGTTTAGTCACTGTTATACGTTGATTCTACGACCAAAGTTTTTGATCGCTGAATATAATATTGTAGTCAAATGTTTCACGATCAAAATTTGTGATTATAAAAAACAACCGATCCTAAATAATTTGGCAACTAATTAATATAGTTGCCAAAAATTCATTTTTTCACTTATTTGTCTGTAAAAGTATCTCTTGTAACCTTTTATATTATATAAAATTTTGGATAAAATAATATTTAATTTTCATACATGCAAATCACAAATATTTATACCCAACACAAATATTCATTAAAAATAATACTCCATACATACATAAATCTAACAACCCTTCTACATATCCATATAAAATTTCAATAAAAAATAAAGCATTCATCTAATGTTTCAAAATAAGATCAAATCTCTCAAACATCATCCAAAGTTTTAAAATGACATTCAAATGAAAATTTGATAATTAAGTTCCTTCAAAAAACATAGTAGAACCGTAATCGAACTGTATCTAAAAGTACCATCGCATATCTGCAAGAGAAAAAAAATCATGGTTATTTATTATGAACATAGATAAATATCTAATACCATGATACAAAGAACACGCTTAGATGGAGTTATAACTGCAAAAATAGCGAAACAAGTCATAAATTACTTAGCTAAATTAGGAAGTTATGGAATGAGACAAAAACCAGCAAGTACTAGCACACTTGAAATACTTTACATAATAAATACATAATAAAATAAGATGAGAGTACCTATATCACTCGTCTGTATAATAAAAATCGAAAGAGAATGTGCATTAAGTCCGATTAAAGGAGATGGTGCAACTACAAAAATAACAAATCAAATAACAATTCAATCATCCAAATGAGAAAGTTATGGAATGAGACAAATAGCAACAAGTACTAGTACACTTGAAATGGACGTAAATGTTTTGGTTAGATTTTAATGGAAAATATTCAAAGTATTTAAAATGTTTTAATTGCTTATTTTATAGTTTTAGAGTTATTTCACATATGGTTATTTCACAGGTGGTTGTTTTTCTATAACTCAAAATATTCTAAGTGTTAGAAAAATAAAAAAATTTGGGCATAATTTGCTCTGTTTTTCGAACTATCTCAAATTTTCTGAAGAACCTATTAACCATTAATAAAACAATGTGCCCAGGCATAGTCTTGATCTCAACTCACAATACCAACCACAAACTACTTAATAACTATTCATCTCAGTTTCATAATAATTACACTACTCCCACAAAGAATTAAACTATATAGATTTAAACCATGAATGAATTTCATTTGATATACATGATAAATACATTACATAATAAATACATAATAAAGTAAGATGATAGTACCTATATCACTCATCTATGTAACAGGAACAGAAAGAGACGGTGCATTAGGTTCGACTGAAGGAGATGGTGCAACTACAAAAATAACAAACTAAATAACAATTCAATCATCTAAATGAAAAAGTTATGAAATGAGACAAATAGCAACAAGTACTAGCACACTTGAAATGGATGTAAGATGAGATTAAAGCAAGTAAAGTTGAGATTACCTATACACTCGTCCGTGTAATGGGAGCAGAAAGAGATGGTACAATTGGGATAGAAAGCGGCTCAGATTAGTGTTGTTGGTGCGACACTTTTGGTGCATTTTTAGCCCGCACAATATCTCACCTAGAAAACTTCTTTCCTGGAGCCATCTGATATAAATACAAGTAATATATTACTTACACATGTAATACACGAAAATAGTAGATTATAAATCATTAGTTGATATTGTACTTAACATTTATTACCTTATTCGTTTGAGGAGATTGTTCATCATTAGTGGAATAACTTATTCCTTCCCCACCATCAGGTGGTTGATACTCATCATCGTCATCAGAACAACCTATATTGGACCTTCCTTCAATAAGTTCATCCTTCTTCTGTTGCTTTCAACTTCAGCATCCCCAATGATAGCTCAAGGTTTGATTTTAGATTTGATTTTGTGATTGTTGAATCGTCTGATTTGGGGATTTAGGGTTTCCTTATTAGATTCACTAATTGGGTTCTATTCAATCGACTAATTTGAGATTTTCTTATTGAGTCGATTAATTTGGATATTGAGATAATATATTGCATAACCAGTAAACACATTGAGCCCTCTATAGTACTCTCTCTATTTGCTTGCAATTCTTTCATCTTTGCATCAATTCTCTAAGCAACGTTAAGAACCCAGAGCGGCGACATGAACCACTGCTAGAGCAAGAAGTAATGTAACAGATTGATTAGGCACGTTCAGCTATGCAAGTTGATTGCCAAAAGTTAAGCTTTTAAGTAAGAGATGGAGCAATGACAAACTTCGAGCAGAACTAGAGGTAGACAAACCCACACGATCTTCATTGACAACCTACCCAGTGACATGTACAACGACTGGCTCAGAGGTATCTTTGACAGATGTGAAAAAGTAATGGATGCTTTTATTCCAAAAAAGCGAAGACAAAGTGGACAAACAAGGTTCAATTTTGTAAGGTTCTCCAAGATGAATGAAGCTCTTAAGGCCATTAGAAGGTTCAATGGGATGTGGTTTATGGGACATCGGCTGGTTGTTAACATTGCAAAATACGATCATGAGAAGAAGATTTAGATAGACTACAAGGTTAAATCTTTAAAGCAGCGTCGCAAGACAACCACCATAGTAAAGAAAGCACCTTACGATGGCAGATTCTATGCTCAGGTCATCCAAGATGGTGTACCACATGACAACACATAGAGTGACAAAATTTTGGCAAAAATTAGAGTAGATAGAACTGAAAGAGAATGGTTAAAGAGACGTGAGGTCGGGGTGGCAAAGGACTGACGTCTGGTACAAGGCATTGAAGACGTCATGAGGATGGAGGGGGTGTTTGACATTGTGATCAAGCCACTTGGTGGACCAAAGGTCTTAATACAATTCCCCTCTATTGAAGATAAAACATACTACTATAGGGAATGCAAACTTGGTTGGAAACTTGGTTCGAGGTGTTGTATGAATAGAGTTATCGAGAGTTCAACAATTAAAGAAATAGCAGGTTAGCCATAGAGGGAGTTCCTCATAATGCTTAGAATGCAACAACCTTCACCAAAATGGCAGAGAACTTTGGTACAGTGTTAGCAGTGGACCCAATCTCAAGCTCTAAAAAGGATCTCACTCAAGGACGAGTGTTCATTGCGACTGAGAATTTGGCACCCATTAATCAGGTATGCAACATTATTGTGGGTGATTTCATATATAGGATCAGGGTGGTTGAGATGAGGGGGTAAGGAATTGTCATGGGGCGAAGGGAAGTAGGGTCGAAAACCAGAGTGCGAAACACTACCAGCCATTCATACAGGGATCAGGAACATAGACACCAATCGAAGAGTGGAGAGAAAGCCTCTATATTCATGTTCGGTGAGTCAGTGCCGGATAAAATATGGCCGGAGCCTCAAGCCGATGATTGTGACCTCCTATCCTATGTTGAAGAGATTATACAGACAAAAGGAAATAGTGGACAGCAAAAAGGTAGGGACAGTAACTTAACTGGGAGCAGTAGATGAGTAAGAAAATAATAGGGAGTAGGAGCCTTTTTCAGCAACAATGCCATTGGTCAGAACAAAAAGATGAGGAAAAAAGAAGAAAAGACGTCTATGAGCCAAAAAGCTAGTAGCTTAAGGTCAATTACAAATGGAGCCATCAAATTGGAAAATGAGCCTAACAGAAGCCCAACTCAAGCAGCTACACCTGCTTTTCCTCCAGACTTGACAGACTCTGATCAATTTAAGTCTATAACTTTAGCTATGCCAGTAGGACTTAGTGATCTTGGGGCAAAGTCAACAAGCACACCAACGTATCACTCCAAAGAAGGTGAAGGGGAAGCAACTAATCAAGATATTAGCACGATTTTCATGGTTTATGAGGGCTCTGATATGTCATCTAGTAGTCTCAAGAATATTAGAGAAGAGGAGAACAACCATGAGACTCAAGCTAAGAAAAAAAGTGGAAGAAAGCTCAAAGCCCCAGTTCGGAAGAAGCAAAAATCCTTACTAGGGAAAGGCTCAATTCTCATAAGCAAAAGGAGGATTACAGCTGCTCTAAGAACAGTAGATTCAGGTTAATCACAACTCAAAGGAACTCAGGGGTCTATTTCATCTTCATGCATCAGAAATCGAAACAAATTAATTCTAGAGGAGGCTGAAATGACTGTGGAAGTGGGGAAGCTCTTAGGGATAAGGAGGAGAACAAGATAGTATTGATTGGCTGGTCAATATAGAGAAAACTAAAAAGAGGACACAGGAGAAGGGTGAGGCAAATGTAAAAGGGTAGTTCCCTTTGTAAGGGTATTAGTACATGGGTTCTTGTTTTTTCTATGGATTACAACTTCTTGACATGGAATGTAAGGGGCCTAGGATACTGATTAAAGAGGAGGATGGTTAAAAAAAAAACCAAAAATCTATCAACTCAATTACTATTTTTACATGAGACTAAGATGAAAGCCATCTCCTCCTTTGATATCAAGAATATATGGGGAGGAAGTTCCAGAGTCAAATGGGTGGTCTCAGATGCTGAGGAAGCTTCAGGGGGACTAGTGTGCATATAGGAGGAGGATTGCTTCAGACTCCAAAATCTTTTCTTTTGTTCACAAAATCTTTTCATAGTAGTTTAATTGTTTTTTAATAGTATTCATTTTGTTTTTCTTTTCTTTTATTTTGTTTAACTTTAAAATCCACAAAATCTTTTGTTTAATTTCTTTTCATTGGTATCTCTTTTATTTTATTTTGTTTTTAGTTAATAACTAACTTGATAGTTACCATATAGAAAGCATGCTTTGATTATTTTTATTTAAAATTATGTTAGTGTAATTTTAGGCTATTTGATAAAATGCATATTTAGTATGATTAGTTTTTAATTATGTTTTAATTTAAGTTATTTTAATTACTTGATGATATTGTTAGCAAATTCATGTTTATTTTTGTTAGTATAGCTTGAATTTAGCATATTTTTGTTCTTCTATTTGAATCATGTCATGTAAGTTTACTCCACGTATCATTTAGCTAGAAATTGCATGCCGTAGAATTTAAGATTTTCTTTTCTTATTTCTTTGTTTTGACATTCTTTATACATATACTATGTATTTTCCTTATTTGATTTTGGTTGCTTTTTTTCACATTTATTTTTTATTTTTGCATGCATTTAAGAAATCTAATTAAGAACCAATGATGATTAATAGAGGTCAACCTCACAATTGGACGATCAAGATGCCTAACACATTTTCTGATTCGTACCTTAGCCCCCGAACCTTTTTTTCTCTAGTTAATATTTTAAAGATTAGTGACCCATTTTTATTTTTCTTGATTTTTCTTAAAAACCAAGTAGCAACTTCATTTTCAACAAAAAAGGAATTTTTAAATTTTAGCTTTCAATGTGTTAAAATATTTTTTAAATATTTTTTAAAAATCCTTATTTTTGAACTCAATAAACCCCAAAATTCAGCGCCACGGTATTTTCTAGCGGCTCTACGAGAGACTGGTTTACAAAATTAAATAAGATGGTTAGACTTAAAAACACCATTGGTTCTTAATAAGAATTTTTTATTTACATTCTCGCACGCATTTGCATTGTTCTCAACCCCCTGCCTAGTCGACCTGATACCCCGGTCAGTTTACTATCTCGGGACTATGTTGGGAAGACGGATAAGCTTTACTGGTTGCACGCTTTCATAGGTGCAGTAAAAGAGTTCATGCGTACCGCTTGACCATGTCTTGGACCACACCAGACATGAGAGGTGTATATTCGGCTCTAATTAGAAGGTACCCTGATTATTAATCAAAATCGGCTATTTTTGCATATATTAGCTTAGAACGCTCCATTAGGGTAGGATTTTTTGTTTTGTTAATTGTATGTTTTGTTTACGTTTGTTAGGTTTGTTTATTCGGATTAGGCTAGTTCCCTTCTTTCGGGTTTGGCCTGAATTTTTTGTTATCCTTTGTTGTTTGGTTTTTCCTTCAGGTTCTTACTCGGGATTAGATCTTCGCCTTGTTTGGCTCACATGTCTTTGGTTTTTCTTCTCAGGGTCATGCCCGTATTTTGGTTCAAAGCCTTTAGGATAGCTTTTCTCTCTCCTTCAGGTTCTTCTCGGACTGTCGATTTTGTACCCCTAGTTTCATTTATGCTTACTTTCTTTGAACTCGTATCTAGGATCTTGTTTTATAAACCCGTTTGAGCTAGATCTATGTTGCCTACCAGAGTGCTGACCATTTTTCTTTAGAATCTTAGGTTAAACCGATCTCTTTCGCTTAGAGTTATTTTTCTTGCCAAAGTATTACCCATTTTTCCTTTAGATTCTTCGGATACACCTTCATTTGAGAGTTTTGTTGGTCCCTTCCTTGGTTTTCGTCATAGTTCTTGGGTTTTCAGTTGTTATGCTGCAGCTATGAGCCCAATAGGGGCATTGCTTCAATTTCAGTGATTGTTTCTGCTCATTGTCAGCTGTCTTTGGCATTTTGAGTGTCAACTATTTGTAATTGAGATCTTTTTTGAGACGCATCTGATACTGGTGATTTTTCTTTTGGGACCCAGGTTTTGCTTCGGGTTTAGATCATTGAGTCAGAAAGGTCACAATCAGCATGTGTTTGGGCTAGATTAGCAACCGGTAGATTTTATAGAATTTCATAATCAATAGCTAAACAGTCTACGATGGCCGAGAATGAGGCAAGTCTAACAGCCCTAATGAGGGCAATTAGTAACATACAGAGGGCCGTTAAGCAGTAAACTCAGGCTCAGGTACAATGCCAAGCACAGATTTGGGCAATTCAGGCCCGTCTATCAAGGGTAAATGAACCACAAGACAATACAAATGGCAATGGACAAGATTTTTGGGATGATAACCAAGGTAATGATGGGCCACAAATTGTTCTCCAACCTCGAGTCCCTCGATAGGTCCTAGTAGAAGAAGAAAATACCGCTCAGTCTAGAGAGTTCGCGCTGGCAGAGAAGATTGACCGCATGAAAAAAGTCCTTACGAAGGTAAAAGGGGTTGAAGAATACATGTTAGACGTGGGGGAACTATGTTTGTTTCCAAATGTTAAGCTACCGGAGAAGTTTAAAATGCCTGAAATAAAAAAGTTTGATGAAACCAGTGATCCTTGAATTCACTTGAGAATGTACGTCGGTACCCTCTCACCCATGGGGATCGATAACCAGTTGAAGGCTCAGCTATTCCACCAATCTTTGTCAGTGGCGGCCCAGAAGTAGTTCATTTCTCTTAATGTTGCTAAGACTAAAACATAGGAAGACATTGCCACAACCTTTGTCAGTTAATATAGCTATAACGTTTAGTTAGATGTAACGACTTGGGAACTTGAAACTACATGACAGGAAAGCCAGGAGTCGTTTGCGGTTTTTTTGACCCGATGGCTAGGAAAGGCGGCCAAGATGACAAATCAGCCGATAGAAAAGGAGCAGGTAAGAATTATGGTAAAGAATTTACAATCTCCTATGAAGCGCTATCTAATCACACAATTACTCTCCACTTTTGAGAAACTGTTCGATGTTGGGGTTCAAATTAAAGATGCAATCAAATTCGAGGACATCAAGAAGTCTGAGCGCAATTAGAAATCGAAGAGGTCCTTCCCGACAAGTAACCAAAACCAGTCCACCTCTACCACAAACTTCATTTCCCATTCCAATGAAATTAACTTGTTGAACCCCTAATCCGGACAATTGAATCTCTTATCCTCCACTTAGCACTCTAGCAATGCCAAACAGTCTCAAAAGTTGATGAGAGTTTTTACTCCTCTCAACATACCGTTGTCCATAGTCCTGAATCGACTTATCAAGAAGGCACTAATCAAGCTTTTGGACCCTATGCCTACACCCAATCCTAGACCTTCGAGATATAATGCTTATCTATATTGTGCTTTTCACCAAGGTCATAGGCATTTGACCGATAAATGCATAAGATTATGTCATGAGATTCAGGATCTTGTTGACAACAAGGTTATCCTACCACCGTCTATTGCTCAGAAACCAAACATTACAACTAATCTGCTGAAAAAGGAAAGGAGAAAGAGTAAGAAAAAGAAGATGACACTATACTAAAGTAGCTGAAAAAGACTCAGGCTAACGTCAGCATCTGAGGTTTGCTGATAGCTTCACACCGACACCAATAAGCAGTGTTGAAAGTTCTGAATATGGCTAATGTATTAATAGATGCAACTCTCGAACAGTTGATTGGGTTGATACTGCCAGCTATCGAGTCTAAGGTAATTTCTTTTTCTGATAAAGATTTACCATTAGAAGGGATAAGTCACAATAAGTCGTTGCACATCATCGTCAAGTGTCTGGAGAAGTGGGTTCTAGTAACGCTTATCGATAATGGTTCAGCATTGAATGTTTGACCACTCAGAACTGCAGTCTGCCTAAGAATGAAGCTGGATAATTTTAGGCCCACTAATTAAGGAGTTCAGGCTTATGATAATACAATGAGGGATGTACTTGGACCAGTATCATTCGTTGTGTCGGTCGAGCCTTTGAAAATCTCAGTGGAGTTCCATGTTCTGGATGTCCCGACATCTTTCAATATATTGTTAGAGCAACCTTGGTTCCACGACCCCGAGGTGCAAGCTGTTCCCTCTACTCTTCACCAGAGGCTGAAATTGATTAAGACTGGGGTGGTATTAACGATCTATGGAAAAGATGGTATTCAACCTCAAAGAGAAGATGGCTCGACTCTCTTGAAAGTTTAGCATGGAGAAGGGGATATATCACTGAATGGGTTCCAGTTCGATATGACTCAGGCTGTTTAAATGCTATTAAAAAGGAAGAGAGCTACTTTATTCCCTATTATAATGATGAGACGTATGTGTTATTTTTCTGGAATGGGGTTAGGTCGCAAGCAATAAGGAAATTTAGAGCCCATTCAAGTGTTGCCAACCTCGCAACGTTTTGGCCTCGGGTACAAGCCAACGGACAAGGATTTGGAAGGGGTTAAACACAAGACAGAAAGAAAAGAAGGTCAAGTATTCGTGAACGTTGAACGGTTACTTCGTCAAGGAAGGTGATGATTTTCCATTCTGTGGTTTTTCGGAGCCATGATTCGATGAGGAAACTACTCAACGGTTGCCGGGGTTGGAAATTTTATTCAACCACAAGTTATCGGATACAGAAGAAGAAGAGGTAAAAGAGAAAGAAGAGAAGATTCAAGAAGAGGATTGGGTGGATAAATAAGACGGCATGTCACTCCCCAAAACCCGGAGTCACGTGAAAATCTACCAAACATCCGTTTTATATGAAAATATAGGTTTTCATACATTAAAACCACATGTTGAAACCAAAGGAATACCCAACAAAGTGTATCTCTCATACATAAAGATAACAGTTCAACATGCATACAATATATATCGCCTTATAGCGTACAAAACCTACCTTCAGGAACAGGCATACCAAAAATAAGAAAAACTATAAAAGTCTTCCGCCACCGCGGGCATCATCAAGCTACTTCTCATCCATCTCATCACCTGAAAATGGATTTATAAAAAATTTCCACCCGTGAGCTGAAACCCAATAGAAATAGATAATAAACTATAAAGAAGGAATATGCAATCATATAGTGGGAGCAAATTCAACCACAAAACCAAAACAGGTTTTCCATTCAAAACCCTCGAGTTTTTCCATCAGACTACATAAGTCTCCCAAAACGGTTTCATCAACATAAAATCATGTTTTCATCCTTAAAACCATGTATTGCTAACATTGCAAACAACCAACCACAGTTAAGGAAAAACAGTAATCAAAATATTGTTCCCTCGCGGAATAGAAGAACGTGATCCTATGTACCGACTCAATCACAAGGGGATAGAGGTAACAACTATAGACCCCTTTCCAGTATCTAATCCACACACACCATGGGACCGATTAGAAACACACAAGTTCTATACAGAGCATCACGACGAACCAATCAATTTACGGGTACGACCCCGAGGGAGCTGAGCACCCATCCGCCTCAATTTACAGGGACTAACCTGAAAGACCTAAGTACCTACGTTGTGCACGTTATCGAACTTACACCGAGAGCAGCTCGTGCCAAATACACGTCATCCCAGTACATCTAGATAATCTTCTAAAAATATTTCTCAAACTGGTACAATATACATGTACATAGATCTATCCATCATCAGGAGATCCAAAACAAAATATTTTTAAAATATTTTACCCAAAGCAGTTATACAACACATGTATAAGAAAGTGATCCAATCCATGAGACGATGGAGATCAAACCAAAACATGTAAAAACATATTTTCATGCAAGCATTTTAGAAAGTGAGACTCAACCCCAAAGGTTAGCTCAAAACCTCTAATAAACACGTTTTTCATCAAAACCCCTCCTTTTTCTCAAAAGAAACCCAATCTTTTTCCCAAATGAACCACCGAAAAGCCAAGGCAAACAGCCACCATTTCAGTCGACTGGACTCCTCCCCAGTCGACTAAAAAACCTTCTGGAAAAACACCATTTTCGAACAGAAAATATTTCAGTCGACTGACCCCTCGAGTCCAGTCGACTAAACCTCCCAACTCAAGATCCAGTCGACTGAACTCATGGGTCCAGTCGACTGAACTTGCCCAGAAAATATTTTTAGCTACGGTTTTGACCTCAAATCCTCAAACTATGCTTCAAAAAATCCGTTTTGATACCTAAAGGCATACTCGAGCCCAAGGCTATCACAAACCGTCATCAGAAACATCTAACACTCAGTTTCTTCCAACCGAAATGCCAAAAAATAGTTTTAACCCAAAATTGAATCTAGAACATAAAATCAATTTTCATACATTTTTAAACGGTAAAACAGTATAAGATTACATATACTACCCTTATACAGCAGTAGAATCTGAGATCCTACCTCGTTGGGTCAAAAACCTGATGCCTCAATTTACGTACAAATTTGAGCTTCGTCGAAATCAAAATTCGACCGGATGGATGAGTAAACTACGATGCCAATAGCAAGGATCCGTTGTTGGATCGTTAAAAACCGAGCCCCAGGCCCCCGAGAAGTTAGAGAAAAGGCAGAAAGAGTATGGAGGAAACTTAGGAGTTTAATTTTGAAAAATATGTTTTGAAAATATCTAATTCCAGATATTTATAGGCCTCCAAAATATATTTTTTTTAAATTTTTGAAATTCGCACAGAAACTCCCTACAACCCTGGGAAACAACTCCGCATACTCAGATTAACCAAAATAGGTATTGAAACACATATATATACATATTAAAGCAAAAACGCTAAAGCGTGACTAAAAACACGGAATATGCATATAAATAAAAAAGAAACGGTACAGGGTCTCACACGGCATTAGCATGGGAGTTTTATTCGGTGATAGGATGGCTCAAATGTGCATAACTGATTAGTACTATTTGATGTTAGACTACAACACACCAGCTGACTACAATAGGCTTATCGTGGATGTGATTGCAAAGAATGTTAAAAACTAGTCCATAAAGTCTTGTAATGCATGTCTCCAGTCTGTGTCATGTGAGTCTGTGTTGGAGAGCACATCTGTCTGTGCATCTTCGCTTGTTATTGCTTTTGAGCTTCTAATCCTTTCTCTCTTTAATGAAATGAACAAGATTTCTGGTTACTCTATTTTGTTTGACTTATTTCATGTACTTTTCAATGATTTTAAATTCGACGGGAATGTCCTCAAAAAAATTAAATTTTTAATAAAAAGAGAAGAAAAAATGCGCGCTCAACTAATAGTTGAGAAAATTTTATTAATAAATTTGGGTAATGAAACTAATCCATAAATTATACAAATTGGTTTTGTTTTATCATTAGTTGAACGTAAGCAATTAATAACTTTATTAAAAGAATTCAAAGACATTTTTGCATGATTTTACGAGGATATGCCCGATATAAATCCCGACATTGTGTAACACCATATTCCTTTGTATCCCGATGCTAAACTGATCAAACAGAAATTGAGACGAATAAGACCAGAATGGGCTCTGAAGATCAAAGAAGAGGTCACCAAGCAGATTAATGTTGGATTCCTTATGATAATCGAATATCCAAAATGGGTGGCCAATATTGTTCCAGTTCTGAAGAAAGATGGACGCATCCTGGTCTATGTAGATTTTTGGGATCTCAACAAAGTCAACCCAAATGATGATTTTTCACTGCCGCATATTGACGTTTTGGTGGACAGTACAGCAGGACATGCTCTATTGTCATTCATGAATGATTTTTCAGGTACAATCAAATCCTAATGGACCATGAGGACAGAGAAAAGACAACATTCACTACACCATGTGGCATTTATTATTTTCATATGATACTATTCGGTTTGAATAATGCAGGGACAACCTATCAAAGGGCTTCCACTACTCTGCTGCTTAACATGATACACAAGAAAGTCGAAGTGTATGTAAATGATATGATAGTGGAGTTCAAGGATCAAGATGGCCATATCATAGCATTATGAAAATTCTTTGAAAGAATCAAAAAATAAAAAATACAGTTCAACCAACAGAAGTGTGCCTTTGGAGTCAATGTTGAAAAAATGCTCGGATTCATGATTACTCAACAAGCCATTGAGGTCGATCCTTTTAAGATCAAGGCAATCATGGAAATGCCTCATTCAAAGACCGAACGAGAAGTCAAGGGCTTTCTGGGCAAGATACAGTTCATCAGCCGATTCATAGCAAAACTAACAACTACGTGTGAGCCGCTCTTCCTTCTTCTGAAGAAAGGGGTCAAATTTGAATGGAATTAAAAATGCCAAGACGCCTTTGAAGCCGCGTGTCAGTACTCGCAAAACCCACCTATTCTGGCTCCTCCCGAACCTGATAGGCCACTGATTTTTATATGTAATAATATATAAAAAAAAGGTCCATATGGGTATAAATATACTACATTGCTAAAAAAATACTTAAAATAAGCTTAAAATAGGAACATAGTCAATTTTTTTAGAAAATTGTATTTAATTAATAGATTTATAGTTGGTACATTATACCTAGACTTAAAATCACTATTATAATATTTAAATACATATACATAAATGACATAGGCTAAAACAAGTTTTTTTGTAGAAAATTTTAAATTAAGCTTTTTATTTAAAAATTAATCTACAGAGTTTGTGTTAATTAAACTATGCTATATAGACATATTATTTTAGATCGAATTAGATTTTTAAAATTTTAGTTTTGGTAACTAAAATATATATAAGGTCTTGTTCGGCTCAAAAGAAGAATTTTGATTGGAAAGTGGCTTTTTGTTGGATTTTTCGCCTTATTCTCAAGAATTTGATCTTTTGGTTCAATT
Organism: Heliamphora exappendiculata; assembly: GCA_034768845.1. NCBI lineage: Eukaryota > Viridiplantae > Streptophyta > Magnoliopsida > Ericales > Sarraceniaceae > Heliamphora > Heliamphora exappendiculata. The sequence continues at coordinate 21,738 of JAOTRH010314983.1, forward strand.
TGAGATTAATGAATAATTTAGTTAACCCAACTTGGAGTTTTAGGCTTTACAAATTTCTCTCGAGATCTATGGAAACGATCAAAACGAAAAACTACTAAAAATGAACTTGTAAGAACAAATCGAATTTTTGAATATTATATATAAAAATTAAATAGATAAGCACATAAGCATGTATATTTATATTTTATTTTGTTTATATTATTATTAAATTAACTTCTTTATTTTATTTAATTCAAATTTTTGAGTCGTTACATTTAATCTCAAAGCACCATGTGTCATTTGTAGGTAGTAATTTCATGTAATCATGTAATGAAAAATACTCTGCGTGGAACAATATTAGTATACCTTTGTTGGGTAAGAGACGAGAATTACCCATTTAGTATATGTATTACATATTTTTATTTGTTAAAAGTACTACAAAGATAATGGCATGTAATACTCCAAGAGTACCTAATAATTTTCCCACACCAAAACATTTGATGACACACTCAAAATGCTACGTTATTAATACCTAAGATATTTGACCATTTATATGTAGTTTGCCTATTGTAGACACCCTAATTTGACTTAATCGAATCTTAGATTAATTAAGATATATCTTATGATGAAAATCGAGAGAAATGACGCTCAAAAGTCTTCAAACGATTACCGAAAGATAATTCAAACTCAGTACACCAGAATATCCTTTGCAAAACTTCATGTCACCACCTTTGTTTCAAACAACCACAAATATCATTCCCACCACAAAGTTGCAGTCGCTCTTTTATTTTTTGTGACAGATATAATGATTTACTCGACCGCAACGAACCTCTAAGAAACCCCAAAGTTCCATGCTGTCGCACATTTGTTTGCTGTGATCGCGCCCTTTGTTCTTTGCAACCGCAAACTTTGGTGAAATCTTTTGCATTTTATGTGTCACCACATTAGTGGACGTCACTTCAGGTTGTTTGCTTATAAATTGGAGTCTCCAAGTTCGTTTTAGAGGATAGATATGAAGATATCGAAACTCTATTGAAATAATGACTTGAATTCTCACTTTTCTTGCGTTGATTACCCTCAGAGTACTTAGTATTGGATGATTTCTAGGCAATTTGAGGATTGATGGACGAGCATTTCATATCTTTGACTTGAGAATACATTGAGTTATCACTTTACAAGTATAATTGTAGAAATTTTGGCAATTCTCTTTTTACATCCTCTACCTCTTGTGAAAAGGCCAAAATTAGGTTTAATTTGTTATTTTAGATTCACTATTCGCATTTATAATTCTTTATGGCACTAACCATCATAAAGGCCGCTGCAAATGATTAATTAGATGAAGATTTAATACAAAAGTTGTACTTGAATAATTTTATATAGGCTTCGTTGTTTTTAACTTTTTAGTTAAAAAAATAATAATTTCAAAAATATATTTTTTAATCTTGAAAACATTTCTTCTTAATTAAATATTACAAGCCCATAGTAATGTTTATTAACCAAAGGTAAGATTTCTATTTCCTAACAAAAATGCCCAAAATGTTTTTTTAAAACTGGTCAATTGAGATTTTTTCAAAAAGTAACAGAGACGTGTTAATCCATCAGAGTACTCCAGTAATTTAAGGTTATTACTGAAATCAATCATAATCTTGAAAGTTTTATATTCAACTTCTGTTTGAAACATCATGATTTAACTGATATATGTAGTTTGTAAGTGATTACAGGTATCTGGAAATTTACATTTTAGGAGTGAATTTAAAGGGCCATTGCCTTGATCTGGTTCCTTCATCATAAAAGCAAAAAAATAAAAAATAATAAAAACTTGTTTATAAATTTAAGTTATCAAATGATATAAATTTTGTATTTTGATTTTTGTTCTGGTAAATAAATTCCAACAAAAAAAATTCAAAAAAAAATACACGCGCATATATCAAGGACAGAGGGGTCGGTACTGTGACCTTAATTGTATTTTATTTGTGATTCTAAAATTTAATTAAAATTGTTTATTATGTTAAAATCGTTAAGTAGGTTTTGTTTGTAAAAAATTAGCTCATTCAAACATAATTATCTATGTGATTAGTGTATGTTTGTTTTGAAAAAAATAACTAGTTTATAATATTTTGAAAATAAACTGTCAAATAAATTTATCTTGATCATACCACAAATAATATTCGATTGAGCTAATTTTTCACAAGAATTAACTACTCGACGATTTTAACATAATAAATAATTTTAATTAAATTTTAATGTTACAAATAAAACGTAATTAAAGTCACAGCAAAGAGTCACAGCAAGGACCCTATACCCATATATCAAGATGCAAGCTTGATAAATGATCCAGATCATTGAACACAGTGAACGCCCTATCACTTTCCTTGGACAGCAATAATAATTATTACAACACAGCTGTCTTGCAGCAATGTTTCCGAATTTCTCTCTTTAATTTTTTTTTTCTCAAAATAGCAATTTTTTTATTTCTCTCTTTAATTTTAATAATTGTTCGTATGTGTCTTGATATTTTTTTTATCACGATTTTCTCATCCTATGCAATTTGAGTTCTAACACCATTGTTATTTAATAAGTTCGTTCAGCAGAGTATTTAGGTGTGGTTCGTCACTCTTAAATTTTTTAAGAATCTAACAATTTTATTAATATTAATCTTATATATATATATATTAGCATTATATATTCAATAAGTCTTTAGACTGCTATATAGCATACCGTTAGGGGTCCAACAAACAGAACTAGAGCAACTCAATGCCCTTGAGATTTTTTTAAATAATTAGTATTTTTTTTAAAATTATTCGTTATCTTTTAATTAAAATCTTAGATTCATTCCTACCGCTACCACCACATGTTCGCGGAGTGCAATAGATTTATATGCAAAATAAATTAAGCAAAAGAATAGAAGAAGAAGAATAATAATAAGAAGATCAGAACGTCAAATGGTGAAATACATAACAAATATGCACCATCCATTCTTCATGAGAAATGATCCGAGAATTTCATTTTTAGCTCTCATAGTACTCTTACTGTGTGAGGTGGGAAAAGAAAAAGGCAAAGAAAAAGAAAAGAAAAACAGAAAGGAGTGTGAGAAGCTTAAAACTGAATAATGAAATTTAATTCCCTTCTTTATTTTCTTGGATCAACTACGAATCAGGATCTAATCTTCTTCCATACAACTTTCGTACAATGCAGAGATACAATGATCACAGAAATGTCTTAAAATTATTGTGCAATGCAGTATAATACATCAACCGTTGAATTATGTAACATGCACAATAAAATATATATATATATATATATATGTATATATTTATATATATTTTAAACAGCAAATATTCATATACTTATAACTTTTACATTTTGTAATTAGCAAAATTTCGAATTTCTGACTTTCTATTTATAAGCTAACACTCGTACTATTGGTAAAAAATCACTTAGTAATGCATAATAATTACTTGACAGAAGATCCTGACTCATCAACTACAGCAAACACAATTGCTAGTTTTAGTGGTTGATTTCACTACCATAACTGAACTAGCAAACCAACCCACTTTCCCCAACTCCCATCAGAAACTTTAAAACCAAAAAGAAGAAAACATAAAAGGAACAAGGTGGATCTCTAAATGAACAATAATGCTAAGCTGATCAATTTATTTTATTTAATTTATATTTTAAATAATGTGTTACAATCATAAATATTAATTTTAAATAAAGTTTATTGGAATTTATTACATTAACGTTTGTAATTGTACGGTATCATTTCAAATACTAATTCGATAAAATAATAATTACCGTTTTGCAATACCTTAGCCAGATCCACGGCCAACCATCGCCAACAAAGCTCTTTTCACGACAAGAACATAATGGCCAGCTCGAACGCCACCGCCGCCGGTGTCTTTGCCACAAACACTACCAAAACACAGTGTCGAAGTTGGTGACCCAATGGACACTTCTTCTTCTTCATCATCAAACGATGATCCCGGGCTCCAAAACCGGTTTCTTCGATGGAGGTTGGAAGGTTTTGATGTTCGAACCGACATTGATGAACGTTTCGAAGCAGCCCAAGATAATGACGATAATGATGACGATGATGACGACATTGAAGAAGAAGAGGATTGAGCTTTTTTATTTATAAGTTTAATCCTTAGAAATAAAGTGTGTAAAATTTTGGATCTTGAGTGTTTTTTGGTGGGTTGGTTATAATTAGGGTTGTTGAAATGATAGGAGGAGGAGGGAGGAGGGATGAGAGGAGGAGGGAGGGAAGAAGTGGCAGAAAGTGGGTGCTTAGGAGTACCAGGCTGAGACTCCCACAGGAATGGGACTGAACCAGAGACTCCTCCATAGTAGACTCTGAAAGAAGGGGTAGAAATGGAATTTCCCTTGGACAGGAGTCTAGAGAAGAACTTGTCATCCTGCTTAATTTGGAGAGACCCTTCTTGGAGGGGAAGGTCAGGGTTAGGGCTACTACTCAACATCTTCACTTGACGAGGACTTGCTCACAAAGAATAAGAAGATGGAGAAAGAACAGTACTAAAGAGTTTCAATCAAATGTATATATATATATATATATTATGTGTGTATGTATGCAGCAGATACATGTAAGGGTTGATCAGAATTTAGAAATTAAATTATTAAAATTATTTTTTTGTTTCTTTTCGGATAATTATTTATTTATTTATGGGTAATTACACTGACCTTCCCTGATAATTTCTAACAAAAATAGAAACTTTCAATGTGATTTCTAAAATATCACTAACCTCCCACCAAGTTTAATTTTTACATCAAATTAATTCAACCGTTAAATTTTTTAACGAAAACTACTATCACCACCCCAAAATCACCCACACTCTAAAACCACTGCCCCAAACCCACACCGCCGCCGACCGCTGATCCCCACACCGCCGCTATCGCCGACCCCCACACCACCGCCATTGTCGTCCCTCTTTCTCTGCTCTTTACTCTCTCTCTCTCTCTCTCTCTGTGCTCTCTGCCTTCTCTCTCTCCCCCTCTACTCTCTCGCCGGTGACGGTGATGGGTTGGTGACGCTGGCGACGAGGGGTTGGCGGAGAGGGATCCGACGGTGACTGGCGGTGAAGGGTTGGTGGTGGTGGCAGTGGCGTGCGGCATCTCCGCCTCTCTCTCTCTCTCTCCTATCTGCCGTCTTTTTCTCTCGGAGTGGGTGTCGGCGGTGGCAGCGGTGTAGGGGTCGGCAGTCGACGGCAGTGTGGGTTTGGGGCGGTAGTTTTGGGGTGTTGAGGTGATTTTGGGTGGTGTTGGTGGTTTTCGTTAAAAAATTTTACGGTTGGATTAATTTGATGTTAAAGTTAAATCTGAGAAGAGCTTAGTGATATTTTAGAAACTATAGTGGAGGTTTCTGTTTTTGTTAAAAATCTCAAGGGACGTCAGTGTAATTTACCCTTTATTTATTTATTTTTTACTTTAATAAAAAAAATTATCATTTTATTAAAGTATTATATTTTTTCGACTCATCTCGTCGAGACGAGCAGAAAAATTACGACTTTTGACCCAAATATGAAAAGCAATTTCGAAAAATAAAACAAAGTCAAAATAAGTCCAAAGGCCAAATTTAATATTACTTATTTTCGTTTTTAATGAATTTTGTTTTGATTTCATAACCAACTTTTTTTATTTTATCGATTTATTTCTTCAAAACGATCAAGAAAAGTAAAAAAAGTCAAAGCAAAAGTTAAGAAAATTAAGAAAAAGGAAAATAAGAAAAATAAATAAAAAATTTAGCTCAAACATAGCTTTATAAAATTCAATAATTCAGATAATCAATTAGAATGCAAAAATTATGAAATATATATACTAGCTATAGCATGAATATCAAACATACTAGGAAAGAAAATATAGTTTGTGAGATCTATAAAAGTCATGATTAGTCATCATCCTTAAGTTATATTCATGTCATTTATAGCCAAATACTGTTTCAAGATATATGCAACCTATAAATTTTACAAAACATATCTCTACATGACACAATCGGTGAAAGATGAAGATGCCAAATCTTTTTTAAGCTACCCAAGTAATTATTTTAAAAAATAATACTGTGAGAAATAAACAGAGGAAAAGAGATTTTTAAGACATGAAAAACAAGTGGTCACTTAATACTCTTTTTATAGAGGTGTAAAAATATTTTTTTACAAAAGAAAAAACATGTCTTTTAAAACACAAGTCTCTTAATTTAAAATTGTGAAGTAAAAGGTTCATAATTTTTTCATTTAAAATAATTTAAGTTTTGAAATTTTAAATAATTTCCAATGAGGGCAATGTATACCAATTGGTTATTGCCATCAAAATTTGTGTCAATGTGGTACCCCCACACCAAAGCATTTGATGACGCAGTCAAAATGGCGATATTATTAATATCTTAGTCATTTGACCATTTTATTGTGCTTCTTAATGCTTTGGGCAAATCTAGGCTAGTTTTCCTCTTCCTATATAGTATGCTTATCCTTGTACAATGAATGGAGCCATCAAGTGATGGAGCAAAAGCATAAATCCTGCTTGTTTTAATGTTAAAATATTTTTTGATAAATATTTTATTTATTTATTTATTATTTAATTGATTAAAATAATATAAAAATTTTTTTTAGTAAACTATCATATATCAAAAGGCCAAAATTGATTTATACAAAAAAATAAAGGCATTTTTAGTGTTAGTAGAGGAACTGCTGATAGCGATGGTAGGGGTAATAGTGTAACACCTTATTCTACATTGGCGGGAGATAAAAAAATATATCTGGTATATAATAAAATAAGTCACCTACTGTTAATAACTTGAGATTAAGCATTTTGAGCAGCGTTGTTAGACTCTTCATTCAAGTTATTAGGTCAACGGACCACTTGGACTGTTATAAACGGTATCGGTGTTATAAATGGTATCGGAGTTAACCCTAGTTTTCATGTGTTGGAATTGACACGAATCTCAATATCAGATTTAGCAGTTATATTTATTTAGCAACTGTCCTATTGGTTATTTAGCAGCTTTCCTATTGTTGATTTAGCAGCTGTCCTATTGTTGTTTTAGTACTCTTCTATAAATAGGATAACTATGGTCTCATATTGTGTGGAGAGTAAATCAAGAGAGTAGAGATGTAAGGAGAGATGAAAAATACCGGGAACACGGGAGTAACCATTCAGCGGAAAAATTAGATTTATTTCAGGGCTCGGGTTGTGGCTGTCAGGTTTTGGGTATTTTTGATCTCGGATTTGTACATTCTACAATTATAGTGGATTATCTCTCACCCGTGGATGTAGGCAGGTTGTGCCGAACCACTTATATCTTCGTGTGATATTTTTTTTGGTGTGTGCATGGATGTTTAATTTCATTCGTGTTCAGGGATTTGTGTTCAAATCCCAACAAGTAGTATCAGAGCCGACGGTGGATGATTCGAGTACGTGGTGAGTGTTCGGAGCAAGGTATTATTTTTTATTTTCCATTCAATATAAATTAAAAATTAATTTGCACAAGAGAAGAAAAAAAAAAGAGGCAGTGAACTGTTAATAGCTTTGAACGGAGTTTGATTTTGTTTAGATTCTCAAAAGGAAGTTGATTTTATTTTGATTGCCATCAACGAAGATCACAGGCACATAAAGTTTTGGGAATGGAAGGAGAAATCAAATCAACAGAATAGGAATTAAGCAAGGAAACAAATCTTAGTTTTTTGATCCAGTGTGGTGAGAGCATGAAATTAACCGTTTGAATGTTTTTGTTATATCGGATCGTATATATAATAGAAACATTTAAGATGGATATGTATACTAGGATTTTTTAGCACTGCGAATTCATCGGTACGGTCAGAATTTTTAGATTCTGAATGATTTGATGAGATTGGACAAATTGGCTTAGATTAAAATTGATCAGGTGAGATCAAAGGTGATCAGGGACAATCGAATTTGATTGCAGGTGATCAGAGGTAATCATGAGCAATCTGGTTCAATCAATGGTGAAAGACTAATCATCAATGGATGCGGTTAAAATTTTAGTTACAGGTGGAGTCAAGTTAGACGGCAATTTTCTAATTTGACGGATGATTAGCAATTAGGACACCTCGACGCATAGGTGTCGGGCACCTCGGTGTAGAGGTGTGGGCTATGCTGTTTGGGTGTGGCAGATCGACGACGACGACGGTAGAATCGACAGCGATGCTGATTATCTTCTAGGTGATTTGAAGAATTCAAGTCAATGTGGAGATCTTTCGTCTTACCAGAAGGCTGCAGGAAGATCAAAAGAAAAAAGGCGTGTAGGTTGAGGATTGCCGATAATTCTTCAAGATGACTAAAAGATTCGAGCCAATGTGGAGATTGTTGGGATTAACTCGAATCTCACTATCAAATTTAGCAGCTAGGTTTATTTAGCAGTTGTCCTATTAGTCATTTAGTAGCTTTTCTATTATTGATTTAGCAGCTATCCTATTATTGATTTAGTAGCTTCTATTTTGGTAGTCTCCTATAAATAGAATAGTTAGGGTCTCATATTGTGTTAAGAGTAAATCAAGGGGGTAGAGATGTAAGGAGAGATAGAAAAATACCGGGGACACGGGAGTAACCTTTGAGCGAAAAAATAGAATTTATTTCAGGGCTCGGGTTATGGGTGTTGGATTTTGGGCTATTTTTTATCTCGAATTTGTACATTCTACAATTATAGTTGATTTTCTCTCACCCATGGATGTAGGCTGGTTGTGCTGAACCACGTATATCCTTGTGTGATATTTTCTTTGGTGTGTGCATGGATGTGTACTTCCGTTCGTGTTCGGAGATTGGTGTTAAAATTCTAACAAGATAGGTTTATTTAACAACTGTCCTATTGGTCATTTAGCAGTTTTTTTATTATTGATTTAGCAACTTTCCTATTGTTGATTTTGCAGCTGTCCTATTATTATTTTAGCAGTTTCTATTTTGGTAGTCTCCTACAAATAGGACTCTATAATTCTAGTTGTCGTGTGGAGAGAAAATTAAAGGGGGTAGAGATATAAGGAGAGATGAAAAAATATTGGGGACACAGGAGTAACCTTTGAGAGAGAAAACGGGAATTGTTTTAGGGGCGCGAGTTGTGGGTGTCGGGTTTTGGGTGTTTTTGATCTCGGATTTGTATATTCTAGTGTTATAGTTTATTGTTTCTCTCACCCATGGATGTAGGCAGGTTGTGCCAAACCACATATATCGTTGCGTAATTTTCGTTGGTATGTACAATGATTTTTGCTTTCGTTCGCGTTCAGAGATTGGTGTTCAAATCCCAACACCATGCAAGGCTCCATGGTAGTGTGTATAGAGGAATAGAGGTTTCGAAGAGAGATAGAGGTCCCGAGGTTGCATACCTTGTGCACAGTAATGAGTTGCTCTGTATCCGCTAAAGGGATGCTCTCTGTATCCCAACTAGAAAAATAAGTTAAGTCACACAACTAATGCATTGCGTATTTGAGTAAAGAATATTGTCACATGTCACGCCCCAAAATCTAAGGTCACATGAAAATCCACCAAACTCCAGTTTTATGAAAATATAATTTTTCATACATTGAAATCCGCTTGTTGAAATCACAAAAAAAGCCATATGCATCTCTCATAAACAGTAAATATCCTATATAATATGCATAAGTATATAGCCTTATGGCGTACAAAACTACCTTCAGGAAAAGGCATATCAAAAAGAAAAACTACAAAATTCTTACGCAACCGCGGGAATCATCAGAGCTACTTAAGGTCATCATCCAAAGCATCACCTGAAAATAATTTTACAAAAAAAATTTCACCCGTGAGCCGAAACCCAATAGAAACAGACAATAAAGCTGTAAAGCAGGAAATATGCAATCATGTAGAGTGGAAGCGAACTCAACCACAAAACCCAAAAAGTTTTACGTCATAAAATTCCAAGTTTTTCACAAATCTCCAAAACAATTTTTCCTTCACAACTAAGCATTTAATCAATGCAAAACACATTTTAAAATTGAAGAAAAATAGTAATCAAAACATCGTTCCCACACGGAATGTACTATCGTGAAAAGAAGAAAAAGATCTAATGTACCGACTCTATCACACAGACGAAGGAAGAAACTATAGACTCTTGTCCATTACCCTAGTCTTGAACCATTTAAGGCCTGCTAGGTAATGACAAGTTCTATACGGAGCATAATAACGTAACCACTCAATTTACGAAAGAAAACCCGAGGAAATTGAGCACCCAACCATCTCAATTTACGGGGACTAACCCGAAAGACCTGAGTACCTACGGTGCGCACGTTTTCGAACTTACACTGAGAGCAACTCGTACCAAATATACGTCATCCCGGTACATCTAGATAATCTTCTAAAAATCAAACTGTAGCATCAACTACAAAATATTTTCTCAAAATAATACAATATACATGTATATAGATCCATCCATCAACATGGAGATCAAACAAAATATTTTCAAAATGTTTTTCTCCATTTTTCACAAAATATTTTAAAACCTAAGATTCAACCCTGAAGGCGAGTTTCAAACTTCCAAAACACCAAGTATTGAGATTTTTCACAAAACTATCATTTTTCAACAAAATTCACCATTTTCAAAAAAAATCTTTAAAAACTATACTACCACATGTCATACAGTACTATAAGCCAAAAAAAGCTAACAATATGCTTTCTGTTAAAAAAATAAGGTTTAAACAGAAAATATGACATTTGATGCATTTTTTACCCGGTGAAAACATATATAATTGCATATAACACCCTCATAACAGCAGTAGGTCTAGAACCCTACCTCGTTGGGTCAAAACCTAACGCCTCAAAAATCAGACCTCGCCAGAACGAGAATCTGATTGGATGAACGTGAAGCTAGCAGTGTGAATAGCAGGGATTCACAAGCTGATCGTCGAAAACTAGGCTCGAGCAGGTCAAATATGTAGAGAGAAGGCAGAGAAAATGAAGAAAGAAGCATTTCTCCAAACATTCCAGCTCCTGGAATACTGATAAGCTCGCCAAAAAGACAGTTCAGTCGACTGAAGCTCCTTGAAAAACGTGAACCACCTCTGTTCAGTCGATCGAACCCTTGAGTTCAGTCGACCGAACTCAAGAAAAATGGTTCAGTTGACTGGACCATGCCCCCCAGTCAACCGAACCCAACGTTCTCAACCTATTGGTTTTCAGTTCAGTCGACCGAACTCACTAGTTCAGTCGACCGAACAGCCTACTATTTTGGTCTCGGGTTTTGTGTTGTAAGGCCATCCAAATAAGCCTAAACAAAGTCCGAGAAAGCATAAAACACCTTTATACATGCTGTTCTATAACTCCAAAACATAAACCATGCATTGATGATATATAACATGAAGGAAAAACACGTCATCATTTATATATATCAAAATTAAAATGGTATAGGGTCTCACAACTCTCTCCCCTTAAGGAATTTTACCCCCGAAATTCTCTACAAGGTCACGAGGTAATCAGGTCTGGGTATCTAGCACGCATCCCAGACTCAAGCTCCCAAGTCGCCTACTAAACCCCCTGATAAAGCCATTGAACTTTGACAAATGCAATCGTTCTCCCCCGCAACACTTACTCCTTTGTATCCAGAATTCTCACTGGGCATTCCTCATACGTGACATTCTCATCAACTCACAACTCAGTCCAATCTAAAATATGAGACGGATCCGGCTCATACCTCCGAAGCATAGAAACGTGAAAGACGTTGTGCGCGGATGCTAACTAAGGTGGCAAAGTTAGACAGTTTGCTACCACCCCAATCCTCTCCAAGATCTCGAAGAGTCCAATAAAACGTGGTGATAGCTTCCCGCGACAGCCAAATCTCATCAACCCTCTGCAAGGTGAAACTTTCAAAAACACATGATCACCACAACAAACTCTAATGGTCTCCTTCTCTAATCCGCATAACTCTTATGCCGGCTCTGAGCTGTCACCAGTCGCTGACGAATCACGGCAATCTACTTCGTCGTCTCTCGTACTAAGTCGGGTCCCAAAATAGTGGTCTCATCCACCTCTGTCCAACAAATAGGTGACCTACACGGTCTACCATACAAAGCATCATACTGTGCCATCCTAATACTGAACTGATAGTTGTTGTTGTATGTAAACTCTGCAAATGATAAATAATCCTCTCAAGAACCTCGAAAGTCAAGCACACAGGCTCTCAGCATGTCATCCAAAATCTAGATGGTCCTCTCAAACTAACCGTCGATCTGAGAATGAAAAGCTGTACTAAAAGTCAAGCTCGTCCTCAAAGCCATCTGAAGACTCTACCAAAAACGCGATGTAAAGCGCGGGTCTCGATCAGAAACAATAGTCACAGGTACTACGTGTAGTCTGACTATCTCTCGAATGTACAATCTACTCAATCGGTCCACTAGGTCTCTCACTTGAATAGGGAGAAAGTGCGCAGATTTCGTCAACCTATCCAGTATAACCCACACAGCATCGTGTCCCTTCGGTGAGTCTCTGGTGCAACAACCTATCCACTCCCACTTCCACTCAGATACAGGCAATGGCTGCAACAACTCTGTAGGTCTCTGGTACTCCACATTTACTTGCTGACAAGTAAAGCATCGAGAAACGAATCAAATCACATCCCTTTTCATTCCTGTCCACTAGAGCTATCAACGTAGATCGTGATACATCTTCGTGCCTCCCGAATGCACTGCAAGATGTGAGTGATGAAACACATGTAGCACCTCAGCACGGCATGACTCTGGCATAAACAAACGCCCGATCAACCTCAGACTCCGATATGAACTCACCACCCATCCTGCTGTATCCTTCTCGCTAGCAATGCGATCCCATATCATCTGAGCCTCCTGATCAGTCCTCTGAGCCTATAGCACGCGTGCAACCAATGCAGGCTTTGAAACTACAGAATATAAAGTCACACATTCCCCTGTCTCCCTGAGACACAAATTAAACTCCCCAACAGCTTTGAGCATGTTCCATTCTCGTAGAGCCACAGAAGCTAACGAGCCATGGGATCTCCTACTGAGTGCATCAGCTACAATATTTTCCTTACCAAGATGGTACTGCAAATCAAAGTCGTAGTCTCCCAACAACTCCATCCATCCTCGTTGGCGAAGATTCAAATTTTTATGTGAAAAAAAGTACTTCAAGTTCTTGTGATCAGAGAAAATCTTAAAATGCTCACCGTATAGATAATGTCGCCATGTCTTCAAAGCAAATACTACGGCTACCAACTCCAGATCATGAGTCGGGTAATTCCTCTCGTGTGTTTTCACCTGTCACGAACCGTTGGCTACAACCTAACCTACCTGCATCAACACACAGCCCAAACTGTCAAGTGACGCATCATAGTACACTGTATACCCCAGACCTCGCTAAGGAATAATCAACACTGACGCACTAGTCAATCTCCTCTTCAGCTCCTGGAAAGCAAGCTCACAAGAATCACTCCACACAAAATTGACTCCCTTCCGTGTCAGACGCGTCTTCGGTGTTGCAAGCCTAGAGAAGTTCTTCACGAACCGCCGATAATAACCCGCTAGACCCAGAAAACTGCGAATCTCAAAAATGTTCTTTGGTCGCTGCCAATCCGTCACTGCATCAGTCTTTGTCGAGTCCACTAATATCCCAACCTTCGACATCACGTGTCTAAGGAATCTCACCTCTGACATCCAAAACTCGCACTTCTCGAACTTCGCATACAAGCGATGTTCTCACAGAAATTGTAAGACGACGTGCAGATACTCCTCATGCATCTCTCTCGTGGGCAAATAAACTAGAATATCGTCCATGAACACAACCACAAAACTGTCCAGGTAGGAGTGGAAGATACGGTTCATCAGACCCATAAATGTGGCAGGGGCGTTCGTCAGACCAAGCGGCATAACAAAAAACTCATAGTGACCGTAGCGAGTTCGAAAAGAGGTCTTCGCTATGTTCTCGTCCCTAATCCGCAGTTGATGATACCCTGATCGCAAGTCAATCTTCGAAAAGTAGCGCAATCCCCTTAACTAATCAAACAGGTCATCAATCCTAGGCATAGGATACTTATTCTTCATCGTTACCTGGTACAGCTTCCTGTAGTCTATACATAGTCTCAACGACCTATCCTTCTTCTTTACGAACAAAGCTGGTGCTTTCCACGGCGACGTACTCAGCCGTACAAATCATTTGTCCAGCAACTCCTACAACTGCACCTTGAGTTCTCGCAACGCAACAGGTGCAAAATGATATGATGGCATAGAGAGAGGAGCCGCTCTTGGAATATAATCAACGGAGAACTCCACATCACGGCTCTGTGGCAATTCAAACAGATCGTTAGGAAAGACGTCCGGATAGTCACACACCACAGGGGGTAACTCCCCTCGAACCTCATTTGGTATATCCATTCTGAGAGCAGAAAAGAGAGAACCCATGTTCCCATGAACTCGCGCGGCACCTGGTACAGACACCAAGCTCTCATCCCGATCACCCACAAAGTAGAAGCAGTCACCCTTCGGTGAACAGATCGACACTCTCCGTCGCTCACAATCTATAAAGGCATGGTAGGTCGTCAGTCAGTCCATCCCTAGGATGACGTCAAATGTGGTCATGTCTAGAATGATAAAATCAAACACTAAGCAACGACCGGTGACTCCCAACTCACCAGATCTGTAAACTCTACTCAACACTACATTCTCACTAATAGGGGTCTCTACGCTCAATGCACTACCCAGCAAGTCTATCTGTAACCCCAAAGCAGATGCAAAAGCAGAAGAGAGAAAAGAATGTGTTCCTGTGTCGATGAGAACACTGGTTCATGATCTAAAGACTAGAAGAGTACCTATAATCACGGCTGAAGTAGCTGCAGCATCAGATGCAACTGGTGCTTTGGAAACACCGCGATCAGTAAGAACATAAGCCCTGGCCTGTAGCAATCTGGTCTGCCCACCATAACCCTAAGACGATGGCTGCCTCACTAATTGAGCTGAAGCACCTCCTTCCACAAAACTAGATGTCTGAGCCCTAGGCTGCTGTGGAGCCTGTCGCCTCTGTACAGATGAAGCAGCCGACGCTCCTGTCGTGTCCTAGACATTCCCTTCTCTGGGACACTGTCTGCGAAAGTGCCCAGACTGACCATACCCAAAATAGATAGGTGGGTCTCTCACCTGTGACTGGATGAGCATTGAACTCTGAGCCTGGCGCTTATGCGGGCACTTAACTGATCGATGCCCCGGCTGCCCGCATCTATAACAGATCAACCCTATCTGATCTGGCCTTCCTGCCAAAGCCACTGAAGGTGTAAGTGCAGACGACTGCGGCTGAGATGATCCAACAAAATGAGAATTAGGTCCAGACGACCTCTTGCGCTTGTTCTTGCGCCCTCGAGTCTGTGTATCTCCACTTCCCTGCTGACTCCCACTCTCTCTAATCCTGTGGCTGTCTGCCAACGAGTTCTATACCCGGATAGCAGCTTCCACCAGCTTGATGTACACCTCCACATCTAGAGCTGCAACCCTATCCTTGATAGCAGGTCCAAGTCCTCTCTCAAACCTCCGAGTACGCAACTCCTTGGTCGATACCATCTCTGGTGCGAATCGCAACAGATTCGCGAACTTGGCCTCATACTGGACCACAGACATATTTTCCTGAACAAGAGAGAGGAACTCCTCTCGATAAGTATCTCTTGAAGAGCTCGGAAAATACTTCTCCAAGAAGACACTCGTGAAAGTAGCCCACGTCTCATCCACGGTGGTCCTTGCAAACTTCCACCACTCTCTAGCATCATCCCGCAATTGGAATACCGCCAACTTTACCCGCAAAGCATCCTCTTCAATATCCAGAGTGTTAGCCCAAGTGCTTCTTTAATTAATTTTGATAATTTTCATAATTCTTTTCCTATAAATAATTGTCTTTAATTGAATAATAAATCTTTTTTTCAAAATGAAAGTGTTAACCCATGTTGAACAATCAAGGTTGACACCTTAGCCAAAAAGGTATGACTTGTATCTCAAAAGATTCAAACACTTAAGAATTCTT
>JAOTRH010315201.1:0-37692 GCA_034768845.1 Heliamphora exappendiculata
CCCCTCCCCGTAGGTAATTACATCAGGTGGGCCACAAAAGAAACTTAAAACTAGTTGCCCCACCCATTATTGGGAGGAGAAAATTTTCAGTACATGCCCACTTTTGTGTGTACGGTTGCAAAAATTATCACAAAGATCCATAATCAAATCACAAAAATTAGTAATTAAAAAATTACACGCATTAATAAATTAACAGTCACAAAAAATCAAATTAATCACAAAAAATCATAAGAAAATTCACATAATTTATAATATACATTTTTTAATGTATCACTTCGTTAAGAATTTAATTATTAATGTGAGACCCAGGCTTATTTTTTTTGCTGGCATTTTTCGACGCGTATTTTTTGTTTTTGATTTTGCATGTTTATATACTTTTAGATGCATGATCGGGTTTAAATATGCATGCAAAGTAAATTCTCGGGGCCGTGAGGCATTACGGTGCGAATTTTAAAAATTAAAAAAAAAAAATATTTTAGAGGCATATAAATATATGAAATTAGATATTTTTAAAACTTCTTCACTAAGTTTTTTTCTTTTTCTCTGTGCCTTCTCTCTAACTTTTCGGGGGCTCGGGGCTCGATTTTCAACGATCCAACAGCGGATTCTTGCTTTTGGCATCGTGGTCTACGCATCCATCCAGACGAAGCTCGATTTTGCACGTGGATCAAGGCGTCGAATTTTTAACTTACCGATATCATATCCTAGACTCTCATATCTTATAAGGGTGCTACATGTAACCGCGTGTATTTTTACCTGTTAAAAATGTATGAAAAGTCGATTTAAAGATCGGGTTTTGATTTAAAACTGTTTTTGTGTTGTTTTTGGTTGGGTGAACTGGGTTTTGAGGCTTTTTGTTCAGTGGTTCTTGATGTTTTGGGCTTGTGTATGTCCGTGGGTGTTAATATATGAGAGTTGGTAGGTTTATGTGTGTTTTGAAGCATCATAGTGAGTGTGTGAGAGTTTTGAGGCTTAGAACATCAAAAACAGAAAAAATTTGGATTTTTCTCGAGTGGTTGCTTGCTTGAGCACCTGATGTTCGCTCGAGCAGACTAGCTGCACAGGGCAATTTTGTTTTCATCATATCTCCCTTGACCGGATTTGAAATTAGATCATTCTTGTATTTAAATTGAAGCCCCAGAAGTCTGCTTTTCAATAACGCTTCTCTCACAATAAAATTCTTTTTGTGAAAAATGTTATGATCAAAATAGTGAGGGTGTGTCAAAATTTTTTAACCGTTTTTACCCGTTTTTGGCCGAATATTTGGGAAAATGTTATTTTTCTTCCTTGTGGGCTCTTTGATCAAGTTTTTTGTTTTTGGGTGGGCTTGTGTAGGGCACGTGTGGGCATCGTGGGTTTGCGTTGGATGTGAGTGGGTCCGTGTTGGCTGTGTTGGGTTTTTGTTGGTCTGGGTTGTGATGTGTTTGTGACTGGCTCTCATCTATTGGTTCTTAGTTAATAAAATTATGGGATTCTATTGACTGAAATCATGAAGAGGGGTGTTAGTCGTCTTTCATTTCGGTTGGTCGTGGTGGGGTTGTGGTGGTTAGTGTATCGTAGCGTGCAGGGATTTGGTTTTGTTTCTTCGTTTGGTTTTTCACCCAGCGATGACCGATCGAGCGGTGGAGTGGCAGAGATGTATGTCGGTAAGGGACCACTTGAGCGCTTGAGCGATGTTGGCTTCAGGTTAGGCTTGGTTTTGTGGGTTGTTGGTTGTCCATGTGAGTGGATGTCGGGTTATTTGGCGGGTGACGTTATGATGTGAAATTATATATGACTATGTGCGTTTATAACTGGCTATGTGCATTTATAATTCTAGTTTATTTATGTACCAATTATGTAAGTGGATTACATGGTTTGATATCGTTATGTGTAACATGGTTTATGCTTTAAAACTCAGAATTTTATAGGTATGTATGTGTGGGTTATGAGGAACGGATGCATGTGGTGCATGTTATATGGGTTGCAAGTGTTGTGTGAGTCGTGTGTGTAGCATGTGACGTGGGTTGTGAAACGTAGTGATAGTACGTGTAATTATGAATGTTAACCCTGGATAACTAGGTATTCGGTATGCTGAGATCCTTCAGTAGTAGTCCATAAAGGTGCGCTCGATAGGGTTGCGGTCCTTCGGTGAAAGTCCGTAAAGGTGTAATCGGTAGGGCTGAGGTCTTTCGGTGAAAGTTCGTAAAGGTGTATTCAGTAGGGCTTAGGTCTTTTGGTGATAGTCCGCAAAGGTACATTCGATAGGGCTGCAGTCCCTCAGTGAAAGTCCGTAAAGGTGCATTGACGGGGGCTTCGGTTTGTCGGTAAAAATTCGAGAAAGTACATGGATTGCATGAACTGTATTGTGGTGTGGATAAGACCAATTTCAAATTGTTCTAAGATTCGGGTGAATCATGATCTAAAAATCGTTGTTAAACTATTTTTAAGACTCCCGTGAGTGAGTCAAAAGATGGTTATTATCTTCACTTTTTCTTGTTTGTGAAAATTGTTTTGAAGTCTTGAAAGAGAGTCAAAAACTGTACCTCGTTTTCCTAGCATGTTTAGCTTAAATTGCATGCTTGTTTAGTTTCTGCTGAGTTTTGGCTTATGGCGTGGGATTTGATTTTTTCTTCAGGTACCAATCACGTAGGTTGATCCGGTGTAGTTGGAGAGGCGAAAGAATTATAGTATTCCTTTTTGTTCTTTCTGTATCATGTATGATTACATGTTTTTTCAGTGTTGGAACCGTGTAATATAAACCGTTTGGCGGATATGTTAAATGCATGTATGTTTTAAATTGAGAGTGTATTCTCGGGTTGGGTGTTATGCTTAGTGTTTGTGGGTGTTTCACGTGATCTGGAATTTGGGGCGTGACAATTAATTTGTTTGAATTAAATTCGTTATATTTTTCTGCCAATTTACGTTTTCCTTGTAATCGCAAAATTCCTAATTTGATTAGGATTCTTGTGGTTGGATAACTCTAGAATTCCCAAGTTGTTTGATTTGGTTAAATCTCTTAATTTAACTGTGAGTCTTAGAAGAGTTATGAGTATTTAATTATAATTATATTCAAGTTAAAATGCTGAAGTACAATACATAAAAGCTAAGAGTACAAGCCAATGAAGTAGGTTCACGCATGAGTAGTTTCAATTCGACTGAAACTTGAACTATGGTGATTGTGTGCTTATATAATGGGTTTGGATTTTAGTTGTTTAATGGCTATAGACCTCCCACCGTTAAGTCTGAGGATAAGTTTGTTTTAAAATCACATGACCATTGGGAAAGGATTTTGAAAACATAAGCTGGAATCGTAAGGCTAACAATTCCATTTTTAGTAGTGTCAAATTAGAAGAATTTTGAAGAATTTCTACGTGTAAAATTGATAAAGAAGCATGAGATATTTATGAAATCATTTATGAAGGCACTACAACTGTAAGAATTTTAAAAACTTCAAAAGTTCACTATCAGTTTTAAAATTTTAAGAATGGATGATAATGAGACATTTAATGATTTTTATATCAAATTGTGTGACAAAGTCAATTCTAACTTGATTCTGAGCGAAATTTTTTTGAATCTCGCATTGTTAAAAAAAAAATTTAAGACCACTTCCCGAAAGATTCCAACCAAAATTTATCTCTATTGAAAAAAGTAAAGATGTTGATACTTTGCAAGTGAAATAGTTAGTTGAAAATTTTCAAACCTATGAAACTAGTCTACGTCACTTAAAAAAACTAAAAGTATTGCTTTTAAAAACATTTTAGGATAACATTGACGAGGCTGAGGAAGATGATGATATTGATGCTGAAATTTTAAAATATTTTGTAAAAAAAATTTAAAAGGCTTTTAAAAATTTAAAATTACTACAATCTCAAACTTAAAAATAAAAAGAAAGATAAATTCAAAATTAATTTTAAGAAAGACAATAAAAAGATTAAAAATCAATCCCGATGCATACAATATTTTGAATGTCAAGGCTATGATCATATAGTGAATGAATGTCTAAGTAAGAAAAAGAAAAGGGGTAGAGCTCTTAAAGTTATATGTGATAGATAATTCTTCTGACAATAATTCAAGCATTGATGAACCAGACAATGATAATGGTAATTTTATTACTTTTACTGTTTCATTACATTATGTTGATCATGTACTCACATGCACTAGTCCTAAATTTGTTTGTGAAAGTTCACAAAGTGCGCTAATTGACAATAATAATGAATTTGATAGTGAACATGAAGATAGTGAGTCTCTTCGGCACGCATATGAGAAATTATATGATAAAAATTATAAATTGATTAAAATAAATTTATAATTGACTACAAAAATAAAATTATTTGAAAAGAAAATAAAAAATTTGAAATAAGAATTGTCTGAAATTAGTCAATTAAAAACTCAAACTCATTTTAACAAAAAAAATTATTTGTTACTGAAAAAGAAAGAGACGACTTAATTGAATCATGTAAAATTTGCATGAAAATATTGAGTCAAATAAGTCATTTGAATCTAGAGTTGTAAAATTGCAAAAAGATCTGGATACTTCTAATGCTACGCTTAAGAAATTGAATGCAAATTTTTTAACTTTGAAAGAAATTTTAAGTGTGCAAAAAAGGACATTAGATCGATTCGAACTGAGTATATAAATTCTTTTGTCTCAAGAAACTTAGGTAAAATCAATTTTGTGAAAACTGAGAATATTCTAAAAAAATTTGATCAAAATATTTCAAAAAAATATGTTCAAGTCAAGAGTCAAACTTTGAGAAATTTTTTTCAAAAATATTCACTAAAGTCAAATAATTTTTTTTAAAAATTTATCCCTATTTGTTATCATTGTAAAAAATTGAAACACATTATATTCTGTTGCAGAAAGCTAAAATCTCGAAATTTGGCCCATTGTCCGAGAAGTGCTTGAACAATCCAATTAGGTATTCAGAGAAAGTTTTTTTTAGTGGCTAGACCCCATGATATCTTTGCCTAAAATTCAAGCCATTTGGATTAAAAAATTAGACCTGATAAGGAATGTAGTTTATAGTTCCTCAAATAATCGACTAGTTGACAAAATTTTTAGAAGCTTTTCAACTTGAATATGTGTTTTGAAATAATTTTTATCTCTCTATAAAAAATAAACAAAAAATAAAAAGAACAAAAAAAAAAAAGGATAAACATATATATACATATTTTTTTATTTTTAAACTAAAAAATTCGATTAATCCAAAGTAGATCATTTTTGTATGGAATAAATCAAAATTAAAAACTGTCTTACTAATTTTTGTCGGTAAGAAGTTAAAAAATTTATAATTTTGACTCTACTTGATTATTTTTCAAATTAAGGATCTCCGCACTCGTGTTCAAATTTATATATGAAAATTTTAAAATATGTTTTAAGGAACACTTTTTGATTGACCATGGAGCTATAATTCTTATGCTATGTTGATGTTTATAACCACCCACATCTGAATATCTTTTCACTGCTCCTCTATTAGTAAGAATATGTTTTTGTAATACAATACTTAAGGAAATGGTTACCTATACGAACTTTATTTTTTCGTTCGTTTTAGTGTGAGAATCGTTCCATATGCTATTGTTTTGATATGTTTGAGAAAATGGTTACTTATACGAATTTTGCCTTTTTGTTCGCATTAGTGTGAAAGCTTCCAATGGAAGCGAAAAAAAAGGAGAAAAAAATAGAACTTATTTTTTAGGGTTAGCATTTTTCTTTCTTCAACATATATATGTTGGGAATTTATTCGATTTGATTTCAAAATGTGAAAAACTTTAAGGATGTCTAAACGTGTTTCAGTAACATCAAACACATATAGGACTGAACCTGAAATTTGAAGAAAAAAACTTTAAGGATATCCAAACGTGTTCCAGTAACACCAAACACATATAAGATTGAACCTGAAAGAAATTAAAGTTTTTCTTTTAATTTCCATGTGACATTTAGCTTAAGTTTGTTTTTTGTTTTAAAAATTCATAAAACTTTAATCTTCATTGAATGATTTATAAGTTTTTTTTATTGGTTTGGATGTCAAAAGAATTTATTCTATTCTAATATTATTAAAATACAAAAAAGGAAAAGTTTTATTAACATTATTTTCAAGAAAAATAGTTTCTTGGAATTGCTTCTTTAGATTTTGTTTGGCCAGTTGAACGCTCGAGCGGTGTTTTGTGCACTCAAGCGTTTACTTGACAGTTAGTTTTATTTGAAACTGTAGTGTTTCTTCATAGTGTTTGTTAGTTGTACTTCCATGCCATACATAAAAAGAGAGATATGGTATATAGGTATTTGGATTTTTACTGAAAATTTAAAATTTGAACATTTGCTAATATTGACTGAAATTAACTGAAACGCTTTTTCTAATAATTTTTAATTTTTACTTACTTGATATTTTTGGAGATATGGTCTTATTTTTGTTTGGTCAAGAGATGAGGAAAAAAAGAGGAAGTTTACTTAAATCATGATTGCATAAAGACTCTTGAACGATTGTACAATATGAAGTGTCAATTAGAAATTTGTGTAGTTAGGAGTTTTGTGTTTATCTAGAAGACCCTTCCTCACTTGATCTTCAGAGCAATTTTCAGCGAGACACCGCTGGATAACTCACGTTTGTTCATATCTTTACAGGTCTGCTAGGTGTATGCGGTCTTGCTGGGTTCAATCTATCAAATAAATATAATTTACGGAACACCCCGTACAAAAGACAAGATTAATGGGTTCCGCACACAAATCTAAGTACAAATAAGAGAGGAAGGGATTGAGTCTTACACATTATTTGTGTCAGTATCAATCTCTTAATTTAATACTAGTGTTAAATTAATGTGTTAAGTATTTGTTATATGACAAGAAACGTAAAAAGTGAAACTTAATTTTATGTATAAAGTTGTAGTGAATTTAGTAATACACACACACATACACACACACAAAGCAAGAACTTTCTCGAAAATTATTTTTTGTAAAAATATGTTTGGAGAGCTTCTAAATGTACTTACATTTTTTGTTGAGTATCCCAAATTTTATAAGTTATTTTTTCATCATGTACTAGTGTCTATTACATATGATGAGTATATTCAGCAAAATAATGTGAGCATTTAGCAGCTTTCTCTCTTTGGATGTTCAAGCAAGTTTGCTAATGTCATTGCTATAGTTAGCAATACAGTTAACAAGACTCTAATCAACAAGTTTTAAAATGAAAGTTAGTGTTACTATTGGAGAGAAAAAATAATAGAATTTGTTAATTGTACTAAAATCAAAGCTAATATAGGATTTAACATATAAGATGAGAAAAATTAAAGTCGATAACCAACAGCCAAATAAATCACAATAATAGATAAAAATGATAACACACGAGATTTACATTGAAATCCTATTTTAAAAAAAACTCATGAGATCAATGAAAAACTACGAACTGGCCCACCAAGAGTTTTTACTATCAGGAACATGAAGTTACAAGACTTCACACGCTTAGGAATTACAAACCCTTACCTAGTGCACCTAACTTTGAAAGTTCTCTACAAGCTTCCACGAACTTACTATTCACCGGAGGTGGATCTGGTTGTTGGAATTTTATGCACAAATCCCCTAATGTAGTGGAAAAAAAAACTATGGCTTCAATCCACAAAAAGCAAGTAAAGAACAAGAACACCCACAAGAACAAAAGAATTTATGTCGTTCAGCTGACTGCCTACCTTCACATGAGAGAAGAAATTATCCACTATCGAACAATAAGAAATGCAAGACTTACTCTCTCAACTTCACAATCACTGTAGTCTCAAACTGAGCATATCTTTGTCTCTCTATTCTCTCTCTAGCCTCTAAACTAAGTCTCTTCAGAGTTATGGATGTTCTTAGGTTTTTAGAACATAAATCCCTTTATATGTAACCCCTAAAAAACCCTAAAAACACTTTAGAATGTCACGGCGGTGCTCAAGCACCCCGCGAGTGTGTACTAGTGCCATATACAGTGCTCAAGCGCCTAGCTAGCACACAATTCTGTCCTCCCCGAGCTCAAGAACCCCACGAGCGCGTTGCTAGTGCCCCGTTTTGGACTTGCGGGCGCTCAAGCGTCCCGCGAGTGCCAGCTAGTGCTATCTAATGCTAATTAGCGCTAGCTAGCTCTGGCTTCTGGTTTTCTTGAGAAATTTGACCTACAAACCTAACAATTTCTACATTGGCTAGAATTATCAACCATCTTGAAGAGCAGTCGATGCCACCTCGACTTGCATCCCTTTCACGAGTATGGGTACTCCACTCCCTTTGATCATCAAACTGAATGAACTTAAACAAAATCTAAGCCACACTTGAATTTGATTATCTTGCAATCAACAGTTTTCTCATTAATATATAAATTTTCAAACTCTAAATTCTCAATCTTCTATTGCAATTTCATCTTCTCTAACATTGCTACTTGCTACTGATCTTTGCCTAATTTTCTTGTAGCCTTCTTGTAAGATGAAGGAATCCCACTACACTATTCTCGTTGCAGTTGACTTGAATCACCATCACTTAGCTTTTTGGGTGAACTAACCTACTTGAGCTCCACCTTAACTACTGCACTATTCGTCTAACTTTCTGACATATTCTTCTTGTCAACCTGACCAAGCTCAAAATGTCTGTGTCTTGTGCCGTCCCTATTGAAATCAGTCTGTGTGATAGTAGTAACTCTACCTATCACCGTGTCCCATACAAATCTATAGAGACCATCTACTTTCTGCCATCTCATAGTAACAAAAGATCCTTTGCTGATCTTCATTGTGTTAGGAAAAAATGATTGAAAAAAATGAAAAATCCAATATTGTACTGTAACAACCAAACTGAAAACTGAAAACAAAGAATGTAAATAAATTCTTATAAACAGTCGCAAAGATTGGAATAAAGCAGATGATCGAGGCCAGCGTTGGATGCTATTTTTTTAAGATAAATTCGGCCCTTACACAGGTGCTAATGGACTTTACAGACGTCAATCTCCCAAGATACAACGATCACACATGAAGAAGAAGCACTCCAATTTACGGGTACGTCGAACCTTCAAGTGTTGTACTCTTGGACTCTTTGAAGTTGATCACACTTTATATACAATGTAGGAAGGAAATAGGATGCCAAATTTGTGCAGAAATGAAGTGTTTAAATAACCATTGAAGTGACTTTCTAGAAAAGTCACGCACCTGTTCAGAATCGGTGCAACTTTTCATCGTCAACACTCAAGCTCCCACGAGCGCTCTGTAAGCACCCTATTCTGGAGTTCAGGGGGGACCTCTAGCATTCGAGCACTCAGCGAGCACCTTGTGAGTGATCAACACTAGAAGGGGGCACGTGAGCGCTCTATTTTGAAAATTTAGCCTTTGAGTTTTGATCAGTTGGGTTAACGGTAACTGAATTTTAAATTCGAATTCTAAAAATTTTATTTAAATCAAAATTTAAATATATTTTTTCTAAAAATATATAAGCTACTTGGATCGGGTCGACCCACGACACAGACATGGGCCTGGCCCGTCCGGTCGGTCGGACAGACATTAGCGGCGCACGCACGCGCGTGTGAAATGGGTCGAACCCATCGTTGGTAGGTCCTCTCCCGTCTACAAAATTGAGTACCCCCAAGGGACCCTTCACTTAGTCCAACTCTAACTTATATATACCCACTAAGTTCTTCAAGAATTTTTAATGTGGGATTGAAGTTCTACACTTCCATTAAATTCAACGAAACCCATGTTCATGCAACAACTTTAAACATCGATTTTTTATTATTCTCTTATTAGATTTGAGCAAATGAATATACGTCGTTCATCTCATTGCGGAGAAGAACGCCTAGCATCCCGGACCTAACTCCAAAGACGGATGGGTCCCACATTTATTTTGCCCCAAAATTTATAAAAAATAAAATTATTAAATTCGATTTTAACAATCTCTCACATGAATGAGAAATGGCTATAAAACCAATATATATGCAAATGCCAACACACAAAAGAAAGTACTAGCAAAAATCTCCTGTATAAAAATAGGTAACTTGTAGTTTTGAACCTTCATTTGCAAAAGTCTATTGGATTTACTGGCTAATCAGTGAATCTGATGTCTTGAACTGTTCAGTTGTTTGTATAAACCAAGACAATAAAAAATCACACAGGATCTTTTTAGACACTGCTTGGTTCTTATGGTTGTGTTCATTTGTGGCCTGAATAACCTGGTTTTTATGAGTGCTCTAGAGAATTTAGTCTTATTATTCTCATTGAATCGGCTCAATTCACACTCACATAGGTAATTTTTTATTAAGAGTATCTTGTAATACTCCATTTGAATTTTCAAGATATAAGAATAATTAAAAGTTTAGCTTGTCCTATACTTGCTGCAAATATCACAGTGCCATCATAGAAATAGGTAGGAGGGATTACGTCTGCTGTGATCCTCCGAGTCATTCACAACTTAGTTGTCCCTTTGAACCTAGATCGTGAGATCTTTAGTTAGCTAGGTTGGGTGCCCGTTATGACAACTCTTTAAGTCATAGGCTTTAAACCCATTTCCCTCGAAGATAGACTAACTTGCTCTCTAGCTAAACCTTTAATTAGCGAATCAGCAATATTATCCTTTGACTTTCCATAGTATATTGTGATAACTCTATTAGAGAGTAGTTATTTTATGGTATTGTGTCTTCGACGAATATGTCGAGACTTACCATCATACATATTATTCTGTACCCTTCCAATTGTCG
Source organism: Heliamphora exappendiculata (assembly GCA_034768845.1). NCBI lineage: Eukaryota > Viridiplantae > Streptophyta > Magnoliopsida > Ericales > Sarraceniaceae > Heliamphora > Heliamphora exappendiculata. The sequence continues at coordinate 10,680 of JAOTRH010315201.1, forward strand.
ATTGGATGTCGTAATAAATACAAATTATCGGCACAGGTTTTGTCCACATTGGAATGTCTTCTAAGAATTGGTGAAGCCATTCTACTTCTTTTCCTACTTTATCTAAAGCAATAAATCCAGCTTTCATTGCGGACCTAGCGATACACTTTTGCTTGAAAATTTTCTGAGACACTGCTGCACCAGCCAAAGTAAAGACATATCCACTCATAGATTTTGAGTATTTAGTATCAGATATCTAGTTCGCGTTGCAGAACCCTTCTACTACGCCTGGGTATCTTGTATAGTACAGTTCATAGTTAAGAGTGTATGTAAAATATCTTAGTACCCTAACTATTGTCGTCTAGTGATCTATCCCTGGGTTATGTGTATGTACTCAATTTATTGACAATGCACGAAATGTCCGGACGAGTATAATTAGTCACGTACATTAAGCTGCCAATTATTTGGGAATACTCTAGTTGAGATATTCCATTTTCAGTATTTTTCGATAAGTAGAGATTTAAGTCTATAAGTATTATCGTAGGACGATTATCATATTTTTTTGAATTTTTTAAGAATCTTCTCAATATAATGTGATTGAAACAACACATATCCTTTAGATATTCTAAAATTTTTAATTCATAATATAACATATGTAATACCCAGATCTTTCATGTCAAACTTATTGTTTAACATTTTATTGGTATTTTAATCATATCTTGATTACTACCAATAATAAGTATATCGTCAACATAGAGACATACAATGACAAATATGTGGCATCGAAATTTTAGGATTTTTGAAAATGTTTAAAACAAAGGGATTCAAAAATGTTTAGAAAATATTTTAACACCTTAAAAATTAAAATTTGAAAACTCATTTTTTGTTAAAAATAGAGTCGCCACTTAGTTTTTGAGAAAAATTAAGAAAAACAAAAATGACTGCTGATCTTTAAAACAGTTAACCAGAGAAAGAGGGTTCAGGGGTTAAGGTATGAATCAGAAAAAAAGTTAGGCACCCCATTCATCCAACCGTAAGGTTGGCCTCTACTAATCATTATTGGTTATTTAATATGTTTTTTCAAATGCATACAAATAAAGAAAATAGAGGCAAAGAGAGGACATCCAAAATCAAATAATGAAAATACATAGCATATGTACGTAGCACTCCAATTTAGAGCAAATAAAGGGATAAAATTTTAAGTCACACGGCATGCAATTTCTAACTAAAGGATATATGGAACACTTCCGCATACGATATTATTAAAATAACTTAAACTAACATGATTCAAACGAAAGAACAAAAATATGCAAAAAGTTGTTAAAATTACCTAAACATGATTTGGTACTAAAGGTAAACTAAATTATTGTAAACATGCTTTCAAGTAAGGAAATTAAAACATGCATTAATATTAACATGATGAATTAGTAAAAGAAATGAGCAATGCAAAATAAAAGATGCATAAAAAGAATATTAAATGAAAGTTTATAAAAGAAACTTATGCTAAGATAAAATGATGTTAGAAAAATACTATACTAATAAAAGAAAATCTAACTTTTATATTTATATTAAAAGCAAATAAAGTGAAAAGAAAACGAAAGAGAAGAAAACTACATTTAAAGAATGAAAATTAGATTAAAAGATTATTATGATTTTTGGGTTTAACAAAAGAGAAGAAAAAGAAATGGAAAAGAAAGAAAGAAAATGAAATATAAAGAAAAGAAAACAAAACTACATTACATGAAAAAAAAAATTACAAGTAAAAAAAAATAAAGCTATAGAAAAAGAAAAAAAGAAAAGAATAATAAGAAATTGAGCATTAGAAAGAAAAATAAATCTACATTATAAAAAAAAGAAAAGAAAAAAATTAGATGCTATAAAAAAATTACGCTACTAGAAAAGAAAAAGAAAATAAAAAATAAAAACTAATAAAAGACCATAAAACTAAGATTAAAAGAGAAGGAAAGAAAAAGGAAAATGAATGCTAGAAAATTAAACTAATATTAACAAAGAAAATTAAGTTAAATTAAAAGAAAAAGTGGGCAATGGAATATACTAGTAAATAAAAAATAAAAAGAACCAAAATATAACTGTTTAATTTTCAAATATGAATATAGTATTGGCAACTATATCCATATGAATATAAGTGCATTATTATAACAATTAACAATATTAACAAGTTACAATTGTTAGAAATGTTAGTACTATTTAATAATTTATTAAGCTGAATATAAGTAAAATAAAACAACTAAATAAAATAATTAATATTCGAATAAACAAATAAATAGGCTAAACAAAGTTAAACAAGCTAAATAAGCTAAATTAAATATGAATTCTAATAGTTTAAACAACTATGCAATGTAAAAGAAGTAAGACAATGAACTTAATCCGGTCACTCCAAAGAGGTAGAAAAATGAAATTTAGAAAGACCGGAGATTCAAACTAAATACCTGGTTCGCTACAGAATCCTCAAGTCGGGAAATGTGCCTCGGTGGTCTAATCGTCGGGTGGTGATCCAAGCAAGGCTTCAATGTAGACATTGAAGGTTCGGGTCTCGGTATCTTGGCAGGGCTTCGACGTCAGGACTCGAAATTACTTGGCAACTCGGCAGAGCTTCTCTCGCTAAACCTCTCACTCCAATCCAGTCCTTGAAAACGTACCAGGGGTACGATATTTATAGAGTTCTACCAATGAGATACTGCCATGTTCTAAGACATGTCAGGCCATTTGAAGTTGGTGGTCGCCACAATGCAAGTTGGCGGTATTAGACACGCCAATTTGACCCCACCAAATCTTAAGTGGATCCGATGATGAAAACAGGTGAAACAAGTGCTTCAGTTCGATTCTCGGGATGTGATCCAAGCTCGAAATTTGAACCTTAACGATTAAAAACCTTCAAAACCAATAACTTGTTGTCCAAGAAATTCCAAAACCTGACGACCGCCAACTCCATTGTAGCGACTGCCAATAGAACCTTGTGGAATCTCTTCTAACATGGCGACCGCCAACCCCAACGTTGCAACTGCCAACTCACATTGTGGCGGCTGCCAACTGCAAATGGCTTGACGTGTCTAAAAACGTGTCAATATCTCATTAGTTGAGAAACTCTATAAATACCATATATCTGGTATGTTTTCAAGGACAAAAAATTAGAGAGAAGTTTAGTGAGAGAAATTCTGCCGAAACGCCGAGCAATTCCGAACCTCGACGGCGAAGCCCTACCGAAATACCGTAAACCGAGTCTCCGAAGTCCTACAACTCTAGTTGGGATCACTACCCAAGGATTGGAGTATTGGAGCACATTTCCTCAATTTGAGGATTCCGTAACAATCCAGGTATTCCGCTTGGATCCCCGACCCTTTTAGGTCCATCTTCTCTATTTTGGAGCGATCGGGTTAATATTCATTTATTTCTTTCAACTACATTCTTGCATTACTTATTGGTTGTTATGTTCATGTTTAAATTCAAGTTTTAACTTACTTGTTTATTTATTTGCTTATTTCTATGAAAGTTTAACTAAAATAATTAAGTAGTGCAAATATTTCTCGCGATTGTAATTTACAATGTTGTTAATCGTTATAATCTAAGCAATTACATAAAAATGGTTGTAATAATCAATATTATACCCATTTAATTTAAATACTCCATTTCTTCCCTTGTCTTTCTTTTTATGTTAATTTAATATTCTAACTTTTGTTTTCTTTTTCTTTTCTTTTAGTTAAGTCACTTTTCTTTTAATAGCATTCTATTTCATTTTCTTTTCTTTTATTCAATATTAATATTTTATTTAGCTTATTTTAATTTCTTTTTAATATACTATTTATTTTTTTCCTTTCTTTTCTTACAATATTAGGTTAATATTATTTTATTAGCATTGTTTTAACATTCAAGTTTCCATTTTTCATTCTCCTTTTCTTTTAATAATAGTATAGTTTATTATTAGGTTTAATCTCTTTATAAAATATATTTAGCATTTCTTTCGTATTCTTTTTTTTTTCTCTTACAAAGCTCTATTTTCTTTTTCTTTTTCTATGATTACATTTTATTTTCATAACACCTACTTTATTTTTAATTTTTATTTTGAGACCTAAAAATCACAAAAAGACTTTCAAGCTATTTTCCCATTTTAATAAGATTAAAACTCTTTTATTCATTTTATTTTTTTTATGTTATTCCCTTTTAAAATATAAAATGTGAATAGTTAGATTTTCTTATTAATAACATTTTTTAATCTTTTCATATTTCTTTATTTTGTTAAACCCCTTTTCTTTTCTTTTGGAATCTTAAATTTTATTTTGTTACAAAATTTTTCTTTTTTTCTTTGTTAGTAGGCTTTCTTTTAATGTAGAATTTTATCTGTTTGTGCATTTCTCATTTCTACCTTATTTGCTTTGATAACATATATGTTTTGATTATTTTCTTCAAAATCATGCATAGAATAGATTAGTTTATTTTTGTTTGCAATATATGTTTTGGTAATTTTATCAACTTTAGCATATTTTTTTATTCTTTTAACCAAATCATACTAGTTTAGGTTATTTAAACAATATTGCATATGGGTATGTGTACCGTGTATTATTTAGTTAGAAATTGCATGTCATAGGACTTAGAATTTTACCATTTTATTTATTTAATTTGGAGTGCTATATATATATATTATGTATTTTTCATAGTTGATTTTGGATGTTCTCTCTTTCTCTCTATTTTTTTTTGTATGCATTTGAGAAATTATATTAAAGAACCAATGATGACTAGTAGAGCCCAACCTTACGGTTGGGCGAATGGGGCCTAACACGTTCTCCGATTCATACCTTAGCCCCCGAACCCTCTTTCTCTGGTTAACGTTTTAAAGATCAGTAGCCAATTTAATTTTTCTTAGTTTTTCTCAAAAACTAAGTGGCGACTCTATTTTCAACAAAAATAGATTTTCAAAATTTGATTTTCAAGGTGTAAAAAGATTTTTCTAAACATTTTTTGAATTCTTTATTTTTGAACATTTTTCAAAATGACCCATAAACCAAAGCCACAGTATTTTCTAGAGACTTTGTTGGGGACTAGTTTCTAAAATCAAATATGAGGGCTAGACTTGAAAATATCATTGGTTCTTAACAAAATTTTTCATTTGTATTTTCGCATGCATATGCATTATTCTTCAAAACTCCCCTGCCTGGTCGACCTGATACTCTGAACGTTATTCTGTTCCGGGGATTATTGGGGAGACGGACAACCTTTACTGACTGTACGCTATCATAGGTGCAGTAAAAGAGTTTGGGTGTACTGTTTGACCATGTTCTGCCTGGGAGGTATATGCCCGGCTCTATTCAGAAGGTACCCTTTTCGATTGACCAAAACTGGTCTTTTGCATATAGTGAACTTAGAACTCTCAATTAGGTGATGCTAACCCTAGTAGGATTATGTGTTTTCTTTATTGTATCTTTTGATTGCTATTGTTAGGCTTGCTTGTTCGGCTTAGGCTAGCCCTTTTTCGGGTTTTGGCCTGAATTTTCTGTTATCCCTTTTTGATTAGGTTAGCTTGTCCTTCGGGTTCTTACTCGGGCTTTATTTTTCACCATGTTTAGTTTTCACTATGTTTAGTTTCAGTACCCTGCCTTTGTTTAGGCTCTTCTTTTTCATAGACCCTTGTTATACCCACATGAGCTAGTTTCTTACCGTTATGCTATCCATATTTCTTTAGAATTCTAGATTGAACTGGTCTCTTGAGAGTTAGAACTATTTTTTTCCCACCGGAGTGTTGTCCGTTTAGATAAACCTTTCCTCTAGAAGTTGGTTAATCTTCTCCTTAGCTATTATCTCGGGTCATCCTGTTGTTATGCTGCAAGCATGAGCCCGACAGGGGCCTTGTTTCACTCTCTATTTTTTATCTGCTCATGATTTGCTGCTTTGGGAACTCAAGATATCTGCTAACTGTTCGCTTGGGAAGTGCTTGACACTGGTTATTTTTCTTTTGGAATCTAGGAAGTTTCTATGTGGGATTACCATTAGGCCGAGAAAAATACAGTCAATACGTGTTTAGGAAATATCAGTGACATGAAGATTTTGTAGGGTATCTGAACAGCTGACTGAGTCAGCTGAAATGGCAGAAATTGAGATGAATCTAGCAGCCCTAATGAGGGTGATTATTGATATACAGAGAGCCGTAGAGCAACAGACCCAGACTTAAGTGCAATGTGAGGCACAGATTCAGGCAATTCAGGCCCGTATCCCTATTGTGAATGGACAACCAGTTCAGACAAACGAAAATGGAGAGGACTTTTGGGATGACAACCAAGTCCCCGACGGACCGCAAGTTGTCCCACCACCATCACGGAACCCTCGTCAGGTGATAGTTGACGAGGAAAACACCGCGCAGTTTAAAGAATCTACACTGATTGAGAAGATTGACAGGATGGAAAAGGTCCTCAGAATAGCTAAGAGAGTTGAGGAATATATACTCAATGTAGGGTGTTAGCCCAAGAGCTTTTTAATTTGATTTTGATGATTTTCATAATTTATTTTTTAAGAATAAATAGTTTTAATAGATAATATTTTATATTTTCAAAATGAAAGTGTTTAACACATTTTGAACAATTAAAGTTGACACCATAGTAAAAAAAAAAAGACTTTTATCTCAAAAGGTTCAAACACTTAAAAATTCTTTAATTAGAATTTTTTGTGTTGATCTTAATTGAAAATTAAGTCAAACACTTAAGGCAAAGTATACTTGAAACTTATCAAGTGTGTTAACACCAATTGATCAAATGCTTTGACACCCTAACTTTTTTTTTAAGTTGATCATCAGGTACCAAAATATTGGTGTCAACACAAACTAGTTTTGTGTTAACACAAAAAAGTGCCGAAGTACCTAGGACTCATTTTGAGTCCACACAAATCAATTTTGTGTCGACACAGAAGTGATCCTCACTTTTGGTTTTCAAAAGTTTGGGTCGACACGAATAGAAATTGTGTCGACACAAAACAACCGAGACCTCATGTAGATTTTTGGTGTCGACCCCACGACAAATCGTGTCGACCTAAATGTCCCGAAGCCTGCCTGCAGAATTTTAGTGTCGACCCCAAGAAGATTTGTGTTGTCACAAAACTACCGAGACTTCCTACAGAGATTTAGTGTCGACACCAGAGACAAGTTGAGTCGACACCAAATGGTTCCTCCGGATGCAGAAGGTTCAAACGAGTCGACACCAGATTTATTTGTGTCGACCCCAGAACGTTGGAAGGTAAAGTGCAAAATTTGTGTCGACCCCTCAGAACATTCATGTCAACCCAACCATGTGAAGAACCCTACCCTAGACACGTTGTGTCGACACCAAAGATATTTGTGTCGACCTTAAAGACGGGAATTCAAAATATGGCAAATCTCAACGTTTAGATTTTTGGCATTTATTGCCCCCCCACCTACCTCAAACGGTCAAGAACTCACAAGAGCATATATAAGGAGTTACTTCTCAGCATTTAATAGATAGAGAGACTTGCATTCATTGTTCTATTGCATAAATTCATATCAGAAATCATCAAGCTCATATTTATTGCTGCAACTCCTGTTCTTGTTCATCATCTCTCTTTACTATTTCATTTATTGTAAATCAATCTTGTAAAGAGAGTGAGTGTTCTTTATTCATTACATCTTATTTATTGTAATCAATGGTGAGTCACCTTGTTAGCCTTTGAGTGAGTGAGTGAAACTCATCAAAGAAGAGTTCAAGAGAGATTAGAAGAAAACATGGGCTTATTTTCATAGGATCTTCTTGAAGCTGTAACAGGCTTGTGAATGTGCTCGTAAATATTCGGATAGCTCAAGTGGAATCTTGAAGCTTGTAAAGGCTTTGAATACGCCCGGAAGTATTTTGAATAGTAGAAATACTTAAGGGAGATCTTGAGGAGTGGACGTAGGCTAGGATAAAGCCGAACCACTATAAATTGCTGGTGTCTGGTTCTATTTCTCTATCCCTCATCTTTTAATATTTGTTTTGATCATATAATTGCATATCTTGCTTTATAGCAATATTAAAAGATTTCTGAAAAGGTTTTTTAAACTTTTTATCTCGTTAAAAGACCCAATTTACCCCAATCTTGGGTTACCTAGATCTAACATAGGGGAACTCTGCCTATTCTGAGATGCAAAATTATCAAAAAAGTTCAAAATACCAGACATGGAAAAATTTGAAAGAACCGGAGATCCTAGAATTCATCTCCAAATATACGTTGGCACCCTGTCGCCAATGGGGATTGATGACTAGTTGAAGGCTCAGCTTTTTCATCGATCTCTTTTCGGGGCAGCCCAAAAATGATTTCTCTCCCTTGATGTAGTTAAAATCAGTACTTGGGAAGACATTATAATGGTTTTTATCAGCCAGTACAATTATAATGTCCAACTGGATGTAACTACCCAAGAGCTCGAAACAACCCGATAGGAGAACAGGAAATCTTTTGTTGACTTCTTAACCCGATGGAGGGGTAAGGCCGCTAAGATGACAAATCGACCTTCTGAAAAGGAGCAAGTAAGGATCGTGGTAAAGAACTTGTAGTCTCCGTTGAAGCGTTACTTGATCACTCAGCCACTCTCCACATTCAAGCAATTGTTTGACACCGGCGTCTAGATAGAGGATGCTATCCAGTCTGGGGATATTGAAAAAGTTGAGCTGAGCCAGAAAGCACCAAGAATGACCTTTCCTGTAACCAACCAAAATCAATCCGCTAATCGCTCGAGCGAGGTGAACCTTTTGAATCCTTCCACCCATCCAACGAACAACCTTCACCTGTCAGACAATGGCCAATAGCAAAAAAAGCTGAGAAGGGTCTTTACCCCCCTCAATATCTCTTTGTCCACCGCTTTGAATCGACTCGTTGAGAAGGGGCTCATCAAGTCATTGGATCCCATGCGTGTTCCTGATCCCCTACCGCCAAGGTTTAGTGCTTTCCAATACTGTGCCTTCCACTAAGGCTATGGGCATCTAACCGACAAGTGTTTGAGACTCCGGCATGAGATTCAAAATCTCATTGACAACAAGGTGATCCCACCACCATTTGTCACCCTAAAACCAAATGTCACTACTAACCTACTGCTGAAGCATGCCAGGCAGGCTGGGATAAATTATGTCTCTGGGGGAATTAGAGGACCCGAGTCAGCACATCTGTTCAGCGCGCCTACTTCTACCGCACCCTCATGTTTTAATAATCGAGAATTAGACAGCACGCTCATTCATGATGATTAGGGGCAGTCGAGACATGATGGAAGAATGGAATAATGATGCCTGAAAATGGTATTGACCGCTAATCCAAGCCTACCAACAAGAGGGGGAGCGCAATGAAGAAGATGACTGGCCATTGGATTACCCGAGTTGACCTTACGGGTTTGGCCATGTGCTTGATGGAATCACCCTTTCCTAACTTTTTGAGAAAGAAGTGTACGTCAATGAAATGCAGTCCTATTTGCTGGTAAGGATTGTGTTAAAATCTGATGGGGCTGAGTGGATTAATTTCTGGGCCGCTCGGGAATAGCACGTGAATTTTATTGAAGAGGACATCTGGGAGGAAATCGATAATACGTGGGGTATTGAAGATGATGAGAAAAGAAGGAAAATAGCAGCCATTAGTGACTTAAATGACTTATGGGCATTTGAAAGCCCTCTGCACGAAGTAAGACAGACTGATAATATGATTCCAGGGTTATGGGATCCCAAAGACTGCATGGAACACCTAACTAGAAGCAGACGACACTTTAAGCCAGCTCAGCTAGAGAAAGGGCAGCCGAGTGAAAAAGGAAAAGAGACAGAGCAAGAGGAGGAAGATGATGCTGTACTGAGACAGTTGAAAAAGACACAAGCTAGCATCAGTATCTGGGGCTTGTTGATGGCATCGCATAAGCACAGGCAAGCTATTTTAAAAGTTTTAAACAAGGTTAGTATCCCAATAGATGCAACCCTCGAGCAGCTTATTGGGCTTATCTTACCAGCCACTGAACCAAAAGTCATTTCCTTCTCTGATAAGGATTTGCCCACTGAAGGAAAAAGTCACAACAAGCCACAACATATCACCATCAAGTGCCTAGAAAAGTGGGTCCCGGTGACCCTTATTGATAATGGATCTGGTTTGAACGTCTGTCCATTGAGAACAGCCATTTTCTTAGGGATGAGATCGGACCAGTTCACCCTCTGCAATCAAGGAGTACGAGCCTACGACAACACAAGAAGGGATGTACTAGGACTAGTTTCATTCGCCGTTTCAGTGGGACCACTAGAAACGTCAGTTAAGTTTCACGTGCTAGATGTGCCGGCCTCCTTCAATCTACTGCTGGGCAGGTCGTAGCTGCATGACCCAAATGTCCAGGCAGTACCGTCTACCCTTCACCAAGAACTAAAATTGATAAAGAACAAGACAGTCCTGACCATTCATGGAGAGGATAGTATTCACCCTCCGAAAGGAGGAGAGGGTACAGCTCTACTAGAAGTTTAGCATAGTGAAAATGACGTGTTGCTTAGCGATTTCTAGTTTGATGAAGCACAGGCTGTTCAGACGCTGATGGATGAAGAAGAAAGGTATGTCAACCCACGAGCTTTAATGATGACGAGGAAAATGTCATTCTTTCCGGGCATGGGAATGGGACGTAAGCTATAGGGAATCCCAAAACCCATTAAGGTATTGCCGACTTTGCACCTTTTTGGTCTTGGGTATAGACCAATGGAAGAAGATCTGGATGGACCTAGAAGGGGATGAAAGGCCAATTATTATGGGACGCTCAATGGATACTTCATCAAGGAAGGAAAAGATTTCCCGTATGGTGGCTTTCCAGAAGCGTGGATCGACGAAGAAACCAATCAAAAGCTACCGAGGTTGGAGATCTTTTTCAGCCACCATCTATCTGACATGGAAGAGGAAGAAGCAATGGAAGGAGAGAAGGAAGAAAAGAAGGCTCAGGAAGAAGATTGGATTGACAAGCTTGATGAAGCAGACTTGGGAATGTTGTTCAATGAGAATATGGCTCAGTTACGTATAACCGAATCGAATTGCTTCATGTTGGGTTTCAGTGCGCCAGTAGACTGTACTAAGCTCATCGTCGATGCGGCTATGAAAGAGGTGAAGAATTAGACCATCGAGTCTTGTAACGAGTAGGTCACCTATCTTGAGTTCGAGTTTGAGTCGGAGTCTGTAGTCGAGAACACATATGTTGGTGCTCCTCTCCATGCTTTTGCCATCGAGTTTGTAATCCCCCCTGTTTTTAATGAAATGAACAAGATCTTCAGTTACTCTATTTTGTTTGATTTATTTTATACACTTTTTGAAGATTTTGAATTCAACTGGAGTATTCCCGAAGAAATAAAACTTTTAATAAAAAGAGAAGAAATGCGTGCTCAACCAATAATTGAAAAAACTTTGTCAATAAATATGGGTAATGAAATCAACCCGTAAAATGTTCAAATTGGCTCTTCTTTAGCCTCAGTTGAACAAGAACAACTAATAACTTTATTAAAAGAATTCAAAGATGTATTTGCTTGGTCTTATGAAGATATGCCTAAAATTGATCCTGACATTGTCCAGCACCATATTCCCTTATACCTTGATACTAAACCGGTTAAGCAAAAGTTAAGGCGAATTCGACCAGAATGAGCTCTGAAGATCAAAGAAAAAGTCGCCAAGAAAATCAATGCTGGATTCTTAATGGTAACTGAATATTCGAAATAGGTAGCTAACATCGTACTAGTTTTGAAGAAAGACGGTCGTGTCCGAGTCTGCGTAGATTTTCGGGATCTCAACAAGGCTAGCCTAAAAGATGACTTTTCACTACCGCACATCGACGTCTTAGTAGATAGCACAACAGGGCATGCCTTACTGTCATTCACAGATGGCTTCTCCCGATACAACCAAATTTTAATGGATCCCGAGGACAGAGAAAAGACGACATTCACCACACCCTTGGGGACCTACTGTTATCGTGTGAGGCTACTTGGTCTAAAGAATGCAGGGGCAATCTATCAAAAGGCTGCCACTACTCTACTACATGACTTGATATATAAGGAGGTCGAGGTGTACGTGGATGATATGATAGTCAAATCCAAGGATTGGGATGGCCACATCACAGCGTTGCAAAAATTCTTTGAAAGAATTCGGGAGTACAAGATGCAACTCAACCTACAGAAATGTGCCTTCGGAGTCACTGCCGAAAAGATGCTTAGATTTATGATCACTCAACGGGGCATTGAAGTCGATCCTTCAAATATTAAAACGATTTTGAAAATGCCTCCTCCGAGGAACGAGCGAGAAGTCAGGGATTTTCTGGGTAAGATACAGTTTATCAGCCAATTCATTGCAAAACTAACAACTACTTGCGAGCCGCTCTTTCGTCTGTTGAAAAAAGAGGTCGAATTTGAATGGGATCGAAAATGTCAAGATGCCTTCGATGCTGTGCGACAGTACCTACAAAACCCTCCTATTTTAGCTCCTCCCGAACCTAACAGGCTACCGATTCTCTATTTGTCAGTGACTGATTCAGCTATGGGATGCATGTTTGCACAAGAAGGAGAAACCAAAATAAAAAAGGGCGTTTACTACTTAAGCAAAAAGATGACCGGGTTGAAAATACGATACACGCTGCTGGAAAAGACATGCTGGGCCTTGGTTTGGGCTTCCCGAAAACTAAGGCACTACATGTTATCTTTCACAGTGAACATCATCTCACGGATGGACCCGTTAAAGTTCCTGTTCGAAAATTCGGCGCCAACAGGAAGGCTAGCTCGATGGTTGATATTATTATCAGAATTTGATCTTCAATATGTCCCCCGAAAGTCAGTCAAGGGCAGAGCAGTGGCAGAATTTCTAGCCGACCAACCAGTTGAAGGAGGCGAAGACACCGAATTTTAGTTTCCCTATGAACAGTTAATGAAAGTTGGGGATGACAAATGGACTCTATATTTTGATGGCGCATCCAATCAATATGGCTATGGAATATGAGTTCTTCTTGTCACTCTCAATGAATCACATGTTCCGCTGTCCCTAAAACTCAATTTTGAAGTCACCAACAATCAAGCTGAGTATGAAGCATGTTTAGCAGGATTAGAGGCAGCCTTCGAACTAGGGGCAAGGAAATTGAAAGTCATTGGAGACTCAACACTGGTAGTTTCGCAAGCAAGAGGAGAATGGAAGGTCAGGGATTTAACCTTAATTCTCTACCATCAATAGTTGGAGAAGCTGATACCATACTTTGAATTAGTAATCTTTACCCATGTGTCGAGACTACAGAATAAGTTCACCGATGCACTGGCCACCCTAGCATCCATGATTGACATACCACCCAGAGTGCGGACGAGACCTCTGATAATAGAGCAGAAAAAAAAAGCCGGCATACGAGATGACAGCTGCTATTGAAAAAAGCACTGACAGCCTTCCATGGTACTTTGACATACAGAACTTCATAGTGAAAGGAGAATATCTCAAGTCTACCAGCAAAAAGGACAAAAGGGCAATACAATGACTATCTGCGCAGTTTGTCATTTGTGGTGATAGAGTGTACAAACGAGGACATTTTGGAGTCAACAAGCTGTGTGTAAACACTGAAGAGGACAGGAGCTGATGAAAGAGATACACGCCGGAGTCTGTGGGCCAGACATGAGTAGTAATATGTTAGCCAAGAAGATCCTATGACAAGGATACTTTTGGATGATAATGGAGACAGATTGTATACAGTTTGTACGGAGGTGCCATAAGTGCCAGATTCACGCAAAACTTATGCACATTCCCCCGTCTCAGCTGTACAACCTAACATCACCATGGCCGTTTTCAGTATGGGCAATCGATGTGATTGGCAGAGTAACTCTGAAGGCATCTAATGGACATGAGTTTATCTTAGTGGCCATTGATTATTTCACTAAGTTGGTGGAAGCAGCTTCTTACTTGGTATTGAAGGCCTCCAATGTCGCTAAGTTTATCAAGCAAAACATCATTTGTCGATACGGGGTACCGCATGAAATTATCTCGGATAATGGCTCACATTTCCAAGGAGAGGTTCTAAATCTTTTTGAGGAATACCGGATAGTGGCTCATAAGTACTCACCACATCAACCACAGACCAATGGAGCAGTCAAAGCAGCAAACAAGAATATTAAGAAAAATCTGCAAAAGATGATCAACTCACATAAAGATTGGCCAGAACATCTACCATTCGCACGTTGGGGATACCGAACGTCGATCAAAACTTCAATCGGAACTACGCCATACTCTCTAGTATATGGGATAGATGTCGTACTTCCCATCGAGGTAAAAATTCCTTCATTGAGAGTACTGGCCGATGCCAATATCTCAGAAGTAGAATGGCAGGGGAACCGGATAGAAGAGTTGCTTTTGTTTAATGAAAGAAGACTGCAAGCCCTATTTCATGTACAAGGTTACCAAAGGAGGATAGCTCGGGCATTCAATAAGAAGGTCAAGACTCGGGACCTCAGAGAAAGAGATTTGGTTCTCAAAGAAATTAGAGCTCCCATCTTCCACCCAAGAGGCAAGTTCAAGCCAAACTGGTCCAGACCGTTTCTGATCAAAACCGTCATGATTGGTGGTGCAGTCATTAATATGGACTTAGATGGCAATGTGTTCTCCACTCCAGTTAATCTCGATCAGCTCAAAAAATTTTATCCCTGAGGTAAAAATAAGATAAAAATAAAATCCCGTTGAGTCGAAAATCGAAAAGAAAACTCCGAAAAAAGTTAGAGCAGCCCGCAAGGGCGAAAACCCGAAAGGGTGACCTTGGCAGAAATTAGGGCATCACAAAAGGAGAGTGCCAATACCCGAGCAAAAATTGAGCCTGAACTACGTTATGGCCTGATTCCATCTTTTTGGGATACGTAGACAACTTCTTTTAAAGAAGTCCGGCCACTTTCTTTGTCCTTAACTATCTTTGAATCTGAATAAGATCAATGCAAATTAATTTTTGAATTCTGATAATGAAGTCATTTAAACTTTGGATAAATTTAAACCATCTTACACATGAAGTGGGAGTTTGTCATTACCTCGATCAGAATTACAAAGTTTTGAATAGAAAGAGGGCCACACAAGTCCTAAACTCTACAAACAAAATAATGAAAAACTATGAAATTTTCAAAACAAAGCAAGTGGCCTCAAGTTCTCCTTCTTTTTGCTGCTTGCGTTCCTTCTTTTTTATCTTGTTTCTCCTGACCCTGCATCAACTATGTCCTGTATTCAGCGAAAAGATCAGAGTGCTGCAACTCATACATCTCCATCATTGAACGGAATGGCCAGTCATCCTGATATCATGATCGAAACGGAGCCCGTAGTATGGATGAAAATAGGCAGCCTTGAATGCTGGGGAAGATAATCTGATCACAACCAAACTACCGCATGATTCGATACGGGTAATAGAAGGTAGTCTGATGCAAGCCCACCAGCAGAACACCGGGGTGATCCATGGTGGTCAGTGTCATAGTAGGAATCCGCCACCAAGAGCACTGCCAGGTAATGTCTAGACCAGTCAGAGAAAAAGGATACTGTCACCAAGATACCTCAGTATCGCATATCTAATAACGCGGGCGGTAAAGGAAAGCAGCGGCATTGTGCCTGTCAGTGGGAGGCTTTTCCACAAGATTTATCTTCTCCATCAGCTAGATCTGTAGCAAGGGTTAGAACAGTAAGAGAAAGGCTTTGCAGTATGACAGAGAACTTGATACAGAGGAAGATGTTAAGTTCACCTGGAGAAGAAAAGGGCTACCAGCAAAGGTGGTGGTCTCGCCTTGATGAACCGCATCCATGCCCAGCAGTTTCTCAGCCAGAACTAGGGGCGAAAAGTCCTTCCCCGTCCACATTTGGCCAGCAATATCAACCAAAGCACAACTAACCCGCCCATCAGGAGAGATAAGGAGACACTGGGCGAGGAGGCAGAAGCAAAGTGTGTAACGACGACGCAACTGAAAGTCAATATCGTTGAAGTCACCAGTAGGATGAAACCTCTCAATAAGCCACGGAATGTTAAGACAGTTGCCCGAGGTTAGAAGAGAAGCCTTAATCCTGGATAGGCCACAAAATTGCATCACTTGCTGTTGAACCGAGAGAAAGGGGGTAGGGACGATGATAGAACTGCGTGGAGACAAGTCCAAAATGGCAGCGAACTCCTCCACAGTAGGGCAGAGTTCTTCAAGGCCAAATCGAAAGACATGGAAATGTAGATCCCATAGTTAAACGGCGGCCTTCAACAACAGTTCATCGATCTTCACAGCCATAAGATGAAACAAAGAGTTGATCCCAAAAGAAGCAAAGTTCAGACGTTCAATGTGGGAGAATGCTTCAATCCATGAAAAGTGAGGTAGCCATCTGAGTATAAGGAACATAAAAGGGAGCCTACAAGGATGTATTTATAAGGCAAGAAAAGGCGAAAAACCAAAAATTTGGCAAAAGTCACGTCCATTGTGGCAGCCACCACCTTGTACTTGGCGACCGCCAACTTGAAAAAGCATAGTACAGTGACATCATCGCTTTGACCGGGCGGCCGCCATGTTAGAGATAGCGACCGCCATGTTTGAGGTGGCGACCGCCATGTTTGAGGTGGCGACCGCCATGTTGAAAGAGTTTTATAGAAGCGGACGCTATGTTGAAATATGAAGAGAATATTTGGTTGGCATTTTTTGTGGCTTGTGTAAAGTGTTGACATTCGTATTGTACATACAAGACAGTTTGAGCAGTAAACAAGAAAGAATCACGTAGCAGATGAACATAAAACGGTAAAATGACACAAAGGTCCAAAAATGCAATACAGTGTATTAGAATATAAACTGGGGCACCCAGGCCCAATAAACAACAGACTGGGGCACGCATGCCCATGGATCAAGTAAACGTATAAAAGTGTGTCAAGCCGGGGCACACAGGCCCATCAAAAAGTAATGTGTTAGAAAATAAACAAAACTAAGAGAGGGGAAGCTCTCTCTCTCTCTCTCTCTCTCATGTATGCCTCGGGCGGACTCGACGGGAAGGGCTAGCCTCCTCGGAGCTGTTGTCCTCAAAGAGCCGGTCAAAGTCATCACCCGGCCTCTAGCCGGGGCTGGGGCAAGAGGCCCAACTGGAGCCTGTGGAGGCACTACACCGGCGACCGGAGCTGGAGGTTACGAACCTAGGGTTAGGGTGCCGAAGGGTTGTCACTTACACACGAACTTAGGGTTAGGGTGCCTAGTTTTCGAAGGCTCGTCACGAACCTAGGGTTTGTTATTGCTCTTGGTTATCTGCTGCATATTTCATGTGTTTAATATGCTCTTTATATATCTTCTATTTGTCTTCTCTTTTTAGGTTAGTCACTATGTCCGTGGATTCGGGGGTTCTGCATTTGGAGAGGTGTTGGGGTGGTATGATACCCTCCAACACCTTTATACCCATGTTGGGTAGAATGAGCAACGACTGAGTCTGGCTGATAGCCCTGGCCGAGCGGTGATGGGATACCACCAACACCTTCCATTTCACTATCTTCGAGGCTACTTTGACGCCTCTGGACTTCTCCATGATTATCGGCATCCGAGTTGGAGGAGCTCCCATCCCATTTGATCCGGCCATAGCCCATTCTGCTGACGCACTGATGCACTGCCTCGGGGCCATTCTAGCACAGATGGACAGAGATCGGGTGCGACACACCTAGTTTTTCGAGTGGTTCAGACATTTTTAGTGCACTAAGCCCCGTCATTTTGAGTGGGTCGCCCGGGGATTTTTGATGTACATGTTTGGTACCTCCCTGTTTTCGAACAAGGAGAATACCGTCCATTTGCATTACTTGGGCGCTCGGGCTCATCTTAATCGGGTCGCTTCATTTGATTGAGGTGGAGTAGCTCTCGCCACTCTCTACAGCTTTATGCGGACTTTGACTCGGTTCTTCCAGGAGCTCATCATCGGAGAAGATTGGAGGGTCTTGGAGGTATAATTTAGTTTCTATAGTTCTATGTTCATTTTTGTTATCTGTTATTGCTTGCTGACGTCTTTTTCTTTGCAGTTGTGGACTTACGAGTTCCTCGGGCTTCACGTCATGGAGAACACTGCGCTAGACCCTCTGGTCATTCCCCGAGCGGCTCGGTGGTCCCGAGGCCTAAAGGGGAAGAAGGTTGGAGGGAAGGACATTGATCGATTCTGGGTATCACTAGACCGGCTGACCCCTGACCAGGTATCTTTATTTACTACTTGCTATTCTGTACACTACTTTCTTCATTATACTGCCTACTGCACTGTTCACTGCACTATTTTTTGCACGGTATATTATTCATCATACTGCACAGCTTACTGTTCTTTGCACTGTACTGCACTTTGAACTACTACAGGTCCACTGGGATGTCTGGAGGGACGTAGAGGATCGGGCCGGCGTAGACCTGATGCGTAGCCGGGATATCGCTTCTAGGCGGATGTTGCTGGAATGGCCATTTGGACGGGAGTACTATCTAGGAGAGCGAGTGGTTTGCCAGCCGATTGGCCTGGATCACTTTCGAATCCCAGTAGTTCCTCCGGCTTGTATGCGCCGGATCGATCATTTAAGCCGGGTCGACAAACTCCTGGAGCTGGTAGGGATGCATGTTGTCGAGCTTCTAGAGGGGGACTACACGGCCTGGGCCCGGGCCCATCTGCTAGGACCATTAGGTCATAATCTGGCTGCCCCTGGTGGCAATAGGAGGGGATACATGCTGGAGGCTGCTGATACCGGCGCTGATGCTGTTGCGGGAACTAGAGCTGCTACTGCTACTGCTGGAGGAGTTGGGGCTGGGGCTGTTGAGGTACCTTGGACGGTGTCGTCCTTCATCGCCGGGTATCCTTTTGATATCCCCATCCCGGTTCCTCCAGCCCCAGAGTTCTGGCCAGAGCATGCTCAGGTTTGAGTCTCTTCTCACTATTTTCTTTTCATTCTTCTTCTTCTGTAAACTGCTCAATTCTGTATTATTTCTTGACAGACGGATTAGGCTTGGCTGGATCGTCTCATGCTAGTGGTGAGTGGCATGCAGACCTTGATTCGCCAGCAGGATGTAGCCTTGCGTGCAGCTGGGGTCCCCTCTGTCCCTCTGCCGGTGAGTATTTCCCTTTTGGTTTCATTACCCTGCTCTGTGTTGTACTTTATTCTTACTCTTTCTTTTTTTTTCAGGCACCGATAGATGCCACCAGCGTAGTACCACCAACGACCCCTGCTCAGCCTCATGTTTCGATTCCGGCACGAGGTCGTGGGTCTAGCGCTTCCTCTCAAGCGCACCCTTCTTGAGGATCTATCTCCTCGGCCCGGAGTCGTTCCAGAGTTGTTTCCTCCTCTTCTGGCAGCGATGGCGATGATGATTTTGAAAGAATTTTTGAGGACGATAGCTCGGAAGAGGCTGGACCCTCTCATAGAGACCGCCCGAGGCATACATGAGAGAGAGAGAGAGAGAGAGAGAGAGCTCCCCCCTTTTATTTTTAGATACACTTTATTTTGATGGGCTTGCGTGTCCCAGTTTGATACACTTATGGGTCTGTGCTTTACTGTTTTATTGGGTCTGGGTGCCTCGGTTACATTTTGACACATTCTTCCTTTTTTTATGCATTTGGGCTTTCGTGCCATTTATTACTTCATCTGTATTATTTTCCTTTACCTTTTGCCTAAACTATCATGGATGCGTAATACAAAGTTTAAAACTCACAAACCAATAAAATTGCAAAACTGATACACACCCGCCATGTTCAAACATGGCGGTCTCCATAACACAACATGGCGGTCGCTACGTCCAAGAAGACTGACATGGAAGTTGCCGTTTATAACCTTGCGGTTGCCTGGTCAAAGTGCTGATATCACTGTACTATTCTTTTTAGGGTTAGCGGTTGCCAGCTCCAAAGTGGCAGCCGCCACATTAAACGTGCCTTTTGTCGAAATTTTAATTTTTTGCCTTTTCCTGTCTTATAAATATAGTCCTAGAGGCTCCATTTTCTGTTACTCCAACTCAAATGGCTTCTACCCTTTCTACATGGGTTGAGGCATTCTCCCATATCGAACATTTAAACTTCACCCCATTTGACCTTAATGCTCTTTTCTCACTGAGGACTATGAGGATTCAAAGATCTTTACTGACGGCTGCTGCACAACTGTGGGATTCGTAGTCTCACGTCATTTGGTTTGGCCTTGAAGAGCTCTGCCCCACTGTGGAGGAGTTTTCTGCCATTTTGAACTTGGCCCCGCGGAGTTTCGTTGTGGTTCCCACTTTCTTTCTTTTGACTCGTTAGCAGGTGACACAGCTTTGTGGTCTAACTAGGATGGAGACCTCTCTTCTGACACAGGTTGACTGTCTTGACATTCCCTGGATCATTGACAGGTTTCGTCCTTCCAGTGACCTTAGTGACCTCGAATTTCAGCTGCGGCGACGTTATGCCCTTTGCTTCTGCCTTCTTGCTTAGTATCTTCTTGTCTCTTCTGATGGGCGGGCTAGCTGTGCATTAGTTGACATTGCGGGCCAGATGCGGATGGGGTAGGATTTTGTGCCACTTATCTTAGTCGAGACGCTGCTCGGTCTAGATGCTGTCCATCGTGGTGAAACCACTACTTTTGCAGGTAGCCCTTTACATATTTAGGTAAACTCAAACCTTTTTCCTTCATCAAGCTTTCTGTCATACTACAAAATTGTTCTAACTTTTGCTACTGATCTGGTTGATGAAGAAGGTAAATCTTGTACAAAAACCACCTACCGATAAACGCAGTGCTGCAGCTTTCTTTTACTGCCCCTGTTATCAGATATGCACCACTGAGGAAGCTCGGTGACAGTATCTCTCATCCCTGACTGGCCCAGATATTACCTGGCAGTGCCCCTAGTGGCGGATCTCTGCCATGACTCTGACTACCATGGACCATCCTGGTGTTCTGCTTGTTGGTCTGCGTCAGACTACTTTCTATTACCCCCATCGGATCATGCGGTAGTTCAATCGCCGTCAGATCATCTTTTTCAGCATCCGAGGTCGTCTATTTTCATCTGCACTGCAGATCCCATTTCTAGCATTGTATCAGGATGATGAATATAAGGCGTGGCTGATGCAGGATCGGGAGAAGAAAGATAAGAAAGAAGGAAAACAAACAGCAAAAAGGAGAAGGATTTAAGAACTTCTGCTTTGTTTTTAAAAAATTTCACGGCTTTTTTTGTTTGTTTGTAGAGTTTGGGACTTGCGCGTCATTCCTTTTAAAAACTTTGTTACTCTAATTAAAGTAATGAAGAACTCTCACTTTATGTTTAAGACGGTTCAAATTTATCCAAAGTTTTTATTATCAAAATTTTAAAAATTAATTTGCACTGGTCTTACTTAGATTCAAAGATGGTTAAAAGAAAAGAAAGTGGCCGGACTTTATAAAAGAAGCTGCCTACGTATCCAAAAAAGATGGAATCAGGCCATAACGTAGTTCTGGTTTGGTTTTCACTCGGGTATTAACACTCTCCTTCTGTAATGCCCTAACTTTTGCTAAGGTCGCCCTTTTGAGTTTTCGGTCTTGCGGGCTGCTCTAACTTTTTGCCTAAGTTGCCTTTTCAATTTTCAACTCAACGAGCTTTTATTTTATCTTTATTTTTTACCTCAAGGATAGTACTTTTTGAGTTGATCGAAGTTAACTAGAGTAGAGAACACATTGCCATCCAAATCCATAATAATGACTGCACCACCAGTTATAATGGTTTTGATAAGAAATGGTCTGGACCAGTTCAGCTTGAATTTGCTTAAGGACTAAATCCCCTTCTCTGAGATCCCGGGTCTTAACCTTTTTATTAAACGCTCGAGCTATCCTCCTCTGATATCCTTGTACATGAAACAGAGCCTGCAGCCTTCTTTCATCAAATAAGAGTAACTCTTCCATCCGGTTCTTTTTCCATTCTTCTTCTGAAATACTGGCTTTAGCCACCACTCTTAGCGAAGGGATTTCCACCTTAATGGGAAGTATAGCTTCCATCCCGTACACTAAAGAGTATGGTGTGGTTCTGGTTGAAGTTCTGATCGACGTTTGGTATCCCCAAAGTGCAAATAGTATATGCTCCAGCCAATCCTTATGTGAGTTGATCGTCTTTTGTAGGATTTTGTTGATATTCTTGTTCGCTACCTCAACTGCTCCGTTGGTCTGTGACCGATATGGTGAGAACTTGTGGGCCACTATTCGGTATTCTTCGAAAAGATTCAAGACTTCTCCTTGAAAATATGAGCCATTGTCCTTGATGACCTCATGGAGAACTCCGTATCGGCAAATGATGTTTTGCTTGATGAACTTAGCAACATGACTAGCCTTCAATACCGAGTAGGAGGCTACTTCCGCCCACTTGGTAAAGTAGTTAATGGCCACTAAAATGAACTTGTGACCATTTGACGCCTTTGGTGTTACCTTACCGATCACATCGATGCCCTATACTGAAAATGGCCGTGGTGATGTCAGGTTATACAGCTAAGATGGAAAAACGTGCATAAAGTTCGCGTGAATCTGACACTTATGACTCCTTCGCACGAACTGTATATAGTCTATCTCCATTGTCATCCAAAAGTATCTTTGTCGTAGAATTTTCTTGGCTAGCATGTTTTCGCTCATGTGTGGCTCGCAAACTCCCGCATAGATCTTTTTTATCAATGCTTGGCCTTCTTCAGTGTTTACACACAGCTTGTTGACCCCAGAATGCCCTCGTTTGTACAGTCTTCCACCACAAATGAAAAATTATACAGATAATCATCGTATTGCCCTTTTATCCTTTTTGCTGGCAAACTTAGGATATTCTCCTTTCTCCACGAAGTTCTGAATGTCGAAGTACCATGGAAGGTCGTCAGTGCTTTCTTCAATTGAGGCCGTCGTCTCGTACGCTGGCTTTCTCTTCTATTCAATTATCGAATGCCTCATTCTGACTCTGGATGCTATGTCAATCATGGATGCTAGGGTGGCCAGTACGTTGGCGAACTTGTTCTACAGTCTTGGCACATGGGTAAAGACCATTGATTCGAAATACGGTATCAGTTTCCCTAGCTCTTGATGATAGAGAATCAAGATTAGGTCCCTAACCTCCCATTCTCCTCTCGCTTGTGAAACCACAAGTGCTGAATTTCCAATGACTTTTACCTTTCTTGCCCTTAATTCTAAGGCTGCCTCCAATCTAGCTAAACATGCTTCATACTCAGTCTGATTGTTGGTAACTTTAAAATTGAGCTTCAAAGACAAGGGAACGTGTGATTCGTCAGGAGTGACAAGAATGACTCCTATTCCATAGCTATATTGATTGGATGCGCCATCGAAATATAGAGTCTACTTATCATCCCTGACTTTCATCAACTGTTCATCAGGAAACTGGAACTCTATGTCTTTGTTGGGAATGTATACTGAAAAGTCATGCTTTTATGTATTTTATTCTAGATCCCTGGCGTTAAAAGAAAGCAAGACTCAGAGCAAGAATAAAGGCAGGAAAATGCATAAAAAGCTAAAAAGAACACGTGAGCTACTTATAACGGTTACTAGCGTGAAAGCAATGCCAGCCGCTCGCATCGAGGCATCCATCTGCCAGACCATCACTCTCAGGCCGATGACCATCAGCATCGTTCGGTCCACCCATGCCTGATTAAAATACAGAAGGAAAGAGAAGAATTCAACCGGACAAATGAAGCAGAAAATGAAAGAAAGGAGTAAGGATAAGGAAATACCTGGCCAATCTCCACTCTGAACTCAGAAACTGGCGGGACTGGAATAGGAAGGGAGAAAGGCAAGCCATAGGCCGCAGTCTGGATCTCCTAGGGGATCTCTGGACCTATCACTCCTCCAGCTCCAGCTCCGGGGGCAGCAGCTTCAGTAGCTCCAGCATCAGCACTGGCATCAGCAACCTCTGGTGCCTGTCCTTGCCTCCTGCCGCCAGGGCCAACCGGGCTAGGACCTAAGGGGCCCATCAGGTTTTCCCGTGCCCAGGCTGTGTAATCCCCCTCCGCCATAAGTAGCTCTGAAATTGGAGTCCCCACCGTCTCCAGCAGCAAGTCGATGCGGCCTATATGATCAGTCCGGCACATGCAGGCTGGAGGAACCACCGGTATCCTGATGTGATCAAGGCCGAGCAACTGACGGACCACTCGCTCGCTGAGATAATACTCCCTACCAAATCGACCCTCCAGTAGGATCCGCCTAGAAGCAATATCCCTGCTGCGCATCAGACCTGCGCCGGCCCGATCCTTAACTCCTCGCCAGACATCCCAGTGAACTTGTAGTAATTCAAAGAATAGTGCAAACAGAAAATAGTAAGCAGTGAATACAGTATAGTATGGTAGCCAGTGTATAGAATACAGTGATCATTATGCAGAATAAAAGTGTATAGTACAGAAAATAGTGAAAAAAATAGATACCTGCTCGGGGGTCAGCCGGTCCAATGAGACTCGAAAATGGTTTATGTCCTTCCCTCCAGCCTTCTTCCCCTTTAGTCCATGGGACCACCGGGCTGCTCGGGAAATAACCAGAGGGTCTGCTATGGAGTTTGCCCGGGCAAGAAGCCCGAGGAACTCATAAGTCCACAGCTGCAATGAAGAATGCGTCAATAAATAAATAATGGATAACAGGAGAATGGAAATGAATGGAAGAATACAGAAACTAAATCATACCTCCTAAACCCTCCAGAATCCCCCAATGCTAAGCTCTTGAGGGAATCAGCGTCCGCATGAATCCGTAGAGGGTGGCCAGAGCAGCTCCTCCCTAGTCGAATGAGGCAACCCAGTCCAAACGAGCAAGTGGCGAAAGCGCTCGAAGATCCAGTTGTATTGAACCCAATCTCTGTCCATCTGAGTAGAAACGGCTCCGAGAAAATACAGCAGCGCATCAGCGGAGCGGCCGACGGTCGGATCAAACGAAATGGGCGCTCCTCCAACCCGTATACCGTTAATCAGCGCAAAGTCGAGAGGCGTCAAGGTGGCCTCAAATGTGGTAAAATGGAAGGTATTGGTAGTATCCCACCACCGCTCAGCTAGGGCCGTCAGCCAAACCCGGTCATTGCTCGTCCTACCTTGCAAATGTATGAATCAAGAAAAGCTGGAGGCATCAATAATGGCCCAGCTAGGAGCAGAAAGGGCGTCATACCACTCCAACACCTCTCCGGAGGCAGAACCTCCAAAATCTCTAACATAGCGATCAGCCTGAAAAGAAGAAAACAAGCAGAAGATATATAAAAAAAATAGATCAAACAAGTAAAGCGCATAAAAGGTCTGAAAGAAAACCCTAGGGTCGTGTGTATGTGACGACCTTCAGTTCTCTCAAGCCTTGATAAATCAGGAAAAATTCCCTTAATCCTAGGTTCGTGTGTATGTGACGACCATTCGATTCTCTCGAGCCCTAATAAATCAAGAAAATCCTCCTACCCTAGGTTCGTGTGTACGTGACAACCCTTCAGTTCTTTCAAAAATCCTAAAAAAAGACTAAGCACCCTAACCCTAGGATCGTGTGTATGTGACGACCTTCAGTTCTCTCAAGCCCTGATAAATCAGGCAAAATTCCCCTAACCCTAGGTTCGTGTGTATGTGACGACCCTTCGGTTCTTTCGAGCCCTGATAAATCAGGAAAATTTTCTTACCCTAGGTTTGTATGTATGTGACGATCCTCCGGTTCTTTCAAAAATCTTAAAAAAAGACTAGGCACCATAACCCTAGGATCGTGTGTATATGATGACCTTCGGTTCTCTCAAGCCCTGATAAATTAGGCAAATTCCCATAATGCTAGGTTCGTGTGTATGTGACAACCCTTCAGTTCTCTCGAGCCCTGATAAATCAGGAAAATTCTCATACCCTAGGTTCGTGTGTATGTAATGACCCTTCAGTTCTTTCAAAAATCCTAAAAAAAGACTAGGCACCTTAACCCTATGATCGTGTGTATGTGACAACCTTTGGTTCTCTCAAGTCCTGATAAATCAGGTAAATTCTCTTAACCCTAGGTTCGTGTGTATGTGACGACCATTCGGTTCTCTCGAGTTCTGATAAATCAGGCAAATTCTCCTTCCTAGGTTCGTGTGTATGTGACGACCCTTTGATTCTTTCAAAAATCCTAAAAAAAGACTAGACACCCTAACCCTAGGAACGTGTGTATGTGACGACCTTCGGTTCTCCTAAGCCCTGATAAATTAGGCAAATTTTTCTAACCCTAGGTTCGTGTGTATGTGACGACCCTTTGGTTCTCTTGAGCCCTGATAAATCAGGAAAATCCTCATATCCTAGGTTTGTGTGTATGTGACGACTCTTCGATTCTTTCAAAAGTCCTAAAAAAAGACTAGGCACCCTAACCCTAGAGTCGTGTGTATGTGACGACATTCAGTTCTCTCAAGCCCTGATAAATTAGAAAAAAATCTCCCAATCCTAGGTTCGTGTGTATGTGACCACCATTCGGTTCTCTCGAACCCTGATAAATCAGGCAAGTCCTCCTACCCTAGGTTCGTGTGTATGTGACGATCTTTCGGTTCTTTCAAAAGTCCTAGAAGAAGACTAGGCACCATAACCCTAGGATCGTTTGTATGTGACGACCTTCGGTTCTCTCAAGTCCTGATAAATCAGGAAAATTTCCTAATCATAGGTTCGTGTGTATGTGACGACCCTTCGGTTCTTTCAAGTCTTGATAAATTAGACAAATTTCCTAAACCCTAGGTTTGTGTGTATGCGACGCCCCTCTGGTTCTTTCAAACCCTAGAAAAAGATTAGGAACCCTGAGCCCTGGTACGCTAGGCAGATCTCTATCTTTTGTGTTAAAGTAAAAATAAAATAAAATATATATGTAAAAAAAACAAACAACAAAAAGAACAAAAAAAGAAGAGAAGAAAGCAAAGAAAATCTCCCCCTTTAATGTTGGTATTTTGCCCATTTTGATCAAGTTTCTAGGATTTTCTTAAAATTTTTAAGAATTATTTCAAAATTGTTTCTCAATTTCTATGACTTTCTAAAATTTATCTCAATTTTTTTCTAAAATTTTTTAGAATATTCTAAGATTTTTTTAGAATTCTTCTAAAAATTTGCCCCAAGTTTCTACAATTTTTCTTAATTTTTTAAAAATTTTCCAAAATTTTCTAGAATTCTCTAAAATTGC